>SOPF01026582.1:0-47115 GCA_012979155.1 Hypericum perforatum | reverse complement strand
ATCGGAGCGAACCACTCGAACATACCAGACTAAACCACTTGAACATATCCGAGCGAACCACTCGAATATATCAGCGTGAACCACTCGAACATATTGGAGCAAATCACTTGAACATATCATGTTGAACCACTCGAAATATCAAAACGAACCACTCGAACATATCGGAATAATCCATCGAACATATCGGAGTGAATCACTCGATCATATCAGAATGAACCACTCGAACATATCCGAGCGAACCACTCGAACATATCTGAGCGAACTACTTGACCACTTGAACATACTTGGCAAAATCACTTGAACATAACTACTTGAACATACTCTGAAAACTACTTGAACATACTAAGAAAACTACTTGAACATTAACAGACAAATCACTCAAACATACTAATAAAACCACTTGAATGTACCAAAAAACTACTTGAATGTACCAAAAAACTACTTGAATGTACTAAGAAAATTGCTTGAACATAATAAGAAAATTACTTGACCATAATAAGAAAATCACTTGAATATACCTAGAAAATCACTTGAACATACTAAGAAAACCACTTTAATATTCCATTAATTAATGGTCGGTAATTAATTGACAAATCACTTGAACTAACCAAGAAAATGACTTGAACATACCAAGAAAATTACTTGAATATACTATGAAAACCATACTTGAACATACTAAGAAAACTACTTGAACGTACCAAGAAAACTACTTGAACGTACCAAGAAAACCACTTGAATATACTAAGAAAACCACTTGAACATAATAAGAAAATCACTTGAACATAATAAAAAAATTACTTGAACATACTATGAAAACCACTTGAATATTCTATTAATTAATGATCGATAATTAACTGGCAAACCACTTGAACATACTAAGAAAACTACTTGAACATACCAAAAAAACTACTTGAATGTACCAAGAAAACCACTTGAACAAACTAAGAAAACCACTTGAACGTACCAAGAAGACTACTTGAACGTACCAAGAAAATCACTTAAATATACTAAGAAAACTACTTGAATATAATAAGAAAATTACTTGATCATAATTAGAAAACCACTTGAACATACTAAGAGAACCGCTTTAACATTCTATTAATTAATGGTAGGTAATTAATAGTGGGTTCATAATTAATTAGGGTTCCAATTTCTATCAATCTGATTTCTTATTTTCCCTCTTCCTTCATGTCCACTCGAACCAAAACCAACAATTGCTAAGCGTAAATTCATTTTCGAGTTCCAAGTATGAAAATTAACTCCAGGGTTTTGTGTATGATCATATTTTACTTGTATCGACTAAATGTAATTGATGATTTGAGAGTTGTCAATTTTCTTAATTGTCTCGTTCCTATGCACCAGCATTGGTGGGCCATTGAGTCTAGACTTTTACCCATAAAATGGTCATGTCAAGTTCTCTGAAAAAATACTTGTTACATTAAGTCTCGAAAAGATTGCAATTTGCAACACGACCTCTATTGCTTCTTCCCCTCCTATCCTCCAACACCAAAATTAATTAAAGAAACTAACAAAAAAATAAACTATTTTATCACTCTCAAAAGCATAATGCCCATAGTAACCACCGCCCCTTTCCCATCATTCCCGGCCTCCGCTTTCCCCAAACTCAACATCTCTCTCTCCCTCTCCTCCGATCGCTGCGGCTATTGCGGGGTGTTGCGAGAGCCCGTCCTGACGATTACTACTCCTCATTAAACATCAACAGGGATGCCTCCTTGCTAGATCAGATCAAGTCTGCCTGCCGGAAACTCGCTCGCAAGGTTTCACGATGATGACGATGAAGTTGGGCATGGAGGAGCCAGAGTTCTCGCCAGTGGGCACAAGGGTGGGGGAGTAAGGTGTGGTGAAGAGAAAGTGGAGGTAGCCAAAGTAGAGGAGGTAGGAGGCGTGGGAGGAGTTTCCAGTGAAGAGGTAATGGGAAGAAGGGAGAATAGGAAAGTACAAAATTACCCTTCTATATTCTTAACTGTCAGATCAATTTAATTTTTATTTGAATTGATCTAATGGTTGATATCAAATCCAGGATGGTCCTGGTATAAATTGTACATCCAGGACCAAATCCATTCCCCATAACTAGCCATTCCTCAAAATTCTAGTGGTTAATGGGATAAGGATTAGCCAAATATGAAAGCTTAGATATTATTTATAGAGCATGTAGAAAATATAGCCACCTAACATTAATGTGCCCAAAATTGCCAAGCCCTACACCCCACCATTAACTAGTACATTTATTAATGTGTAGTAGGCCCCACTTATTACATTAGCCAACTCCAATGTTAACCTAATGTTAACCTAACCTAACCCAGTATGTGGAGAATAAGGAAGTTGAATCTAATCTCAGTGAAGACATGATAGTGACATTTCATCTATTACTAACACCTAGAATAAAAGTGTGTAGATCTTCTTTAGGGAAAAAAATTCAAAGCTCTAAGTGCTACAGATCAACAAGTTAGGAAAAAAGCAGATGGTCACCAAACCATCTAGCAAAGTCTCAATATCAAATAACCAAACATAGCTTCAAGTTGAAAAGGGAAAGTCACAATAGGAAGAGTGGGATCTCCGCCCATGGACTAACTGGATTACCGTGTGATCTTATTCTTATCATAATGACCACTACAAAATTAGATTTTCCATTAAATCTACCTGACTTACACCTACCAACCTGTCCACTCCCTTTATTTATAATTCATAACTCATAAAATTATGTCCAATACCTACTAATATTATCACTTACGAGGCTTTGCCTTTTGTTTTTAAGGGAATGAAGTAGTCGAGATCTAATGATCCACTAGATTATAAACAAATAGGCCCAACTAAGAATCCCAAAACCCAACCTTGAGACTTGATATGTAAACCAAGTGAAAAGAACCCATAAAAGTGATCAAAGAAAAGGTTAAGGGGACTTGGTTGGATAAGCTTATTAGGAACTCCTTCTCACAATGACTGATGTAATGCAAAAAGCCTAACTTAAAATAATTTAGTATTTTGATTAATTGTATATCTAAATTTGGTTATGATCAAATAAGGCTAACTATAGTAGTACACTAATAGTAAATTGATATATCTATGAACACTACAAAATACTAGTCATGGTCTAAAAGTTAAATAACTATATTCAAGAGATTAGTTATAAGCTACTAAGCTTAACAAACAAGCTTCGTAGATGACTTTTTTTATTAGACTAAATTTATTTTTATAAATTTTCATCAATAAAATTTGTGTTTGAAGTTTTGATTAACAAAGATTTTTATAAATCAATTTGTTAACAAAATTTCTAAGTTTAGTTCAAGTCTTTACTTCCCTTTTTTACTTATAGCTTGACCTGAATATATAGACATTTATTTCAAAGCAAGTTTAAATTTGAATTTTACTAAGATTAAGATAATTTGGTAGTGAAAATACTATTGTATTGATGAGAGAGATTAAATTAAGAAGAGTTTAATGATCATCTTTAGGTAGTTATTATGATGTCTAATTGTCCAAGAATAGCTTCTCTTTTATCCGAAAAATAATTGATTAAATTTTGATTATGTTGACCAAATGATGCGATAAATATCGGGTTAAGAATACGTGCAAGAGAACACGATCGCACAAGTAATAGTATGATAAGTAAGATCGTCTCCACAGGGACAGATGGATCAATTCTCTAATTACCGGATTATGATTTCTCAACTTTAATCTAAGCAGTTCAATTCGAGTGATTTGGTTGTGATTAATTACTAATAATCGCAGAACAAACCTAGGGTTGTCAATCCTAAATTTGCACAACGATCAATTAACTGAACAAGCAAAGAAGATGAGAACGTGATTTGTGTTACGAATTAAGGTCGTCACTCTTAACACGCGAACACTCGACATGAATTAACCAAGCAATTAATGATCAAGAAGATGAATGAAAAGACAACACCTGACCACGAGTTATGAAAATAGCTCGTTGATTGATTAATCCGAATCGCCAATCACAATTCTCCAATTCGAAAGCAAGTAGAAAAGAAACTAGGGTTGTCTCTTGTGTGAAAACGTTCAAGAGTGTCTCTAACCTAAGTTTCAAGCCCTTATATAGGTTAGCCAAAGATACCCAACTAAAAAGAGCCATAGACTAAGCTAAACATGCTGAATAATCTTTTCTCGGCCAACCCAGCAAGGCACTAGATTTCCCAGCGGATCGCTGGATCTCAATCTGCCCAAGTCTAGCGGGTCATTGGAACTCAGCAGCCATCTTCAACTCGCCTTTAACACTTTATTCGTTCCGCAAATTGCAAAATTCAAAACACGAAAGTTGTAGATCAAGATGTCGCGGATCTTCTTGTCTTGAAATCACTCAATTTGGAGTTTGTATGAGAAAGTTATGCAATTTCTAACAAGCATCGACGGATTGAACCAAACCATTCTTCGTTAACTCTTCTCGCATTCTCACCAATTCTCGTCCCGCTTGCCATTCTCCTCGCACCTCATCATTTTCATCTCCACTATCCAAGCACCTACAAAACAACCAAATTCCAACAGATCTCCCGCTCTTCAACATAAACACAAAATGCATGAAAACATACTCGACATACGACAAAATAGAATCAAAACACGAACAAACTACGTACAAAACATAGATAGATGTGTGTCTGTTTACACGCACATCACAACTCTACGCTTAAGTTGTTGCTTGTCCCCAAGCAAGTTGCATCAGAACTACCGTCTTCACGACTCCTCCTTACTTGGAATAAATCATGATATGCCTCATCCTATCGCTAGTCATTCATCTCACTCAAGCGCCAAGAACAATGAGCATGTAAACACAACACCCTCAGCTGTTTAGCCTGACTTTTGCACTATACAGACCATACATGAGAGCTGATCACTCAGTGAGTAGGATTAATTTATGCTCACTTCTATTGAGTAGTCAACTACCTATCACTCGCAAACATGCTCAGGGTCTAAAAATATTATATTTTACACTTGACACTCTCTCAAGCAATGCAAGACTCGTAATCAAGAGGGACTTTCATAGGGTTGTAATGTGGTTTAATGTAGGGGAGGATAAATCATTGGGTAATGGCTAGGCCACCCAATCTGAGGATTACATCAAAAATCTATCTCTCGGCTATACTAAGCAACTCACCCTACAACAACTAAGCACTCAACCCAATGTTCCCACATCCTAGAGGCATTCACTCGGGATAAGTCACTTACTTTTTCATTGTGTGCTTTCTTTTCTTCTCTTTTCACCACATTCCTTCCATCTTTCCACTTTCTTTGGATTTTTCACTTTTGCTTTTCTGCACTTTCCACACTTTTCATTTTCTTATTCTTCTTTCCCTTGTGGTTTTTTTTTTCTTTTCACGCATTCTCACACATTCATTGGTAATTTGTCCCAGCTTTTGACTATTAGCCTCAATTTTACCCTCTTTTGCAAACCCAATTGATAATCAATACTCCCTAGCTATACTACAAGATGCACCCTTACAAAATTATCCCACAAATCGATGTCCTATTCCCTCGGACTGGATAGTTAAGGGTAGGTGGGAGTCAAATATTGGCTCATAAGGTTGTATGCACATAATAATTGAACAAAAAAGCTCAGGCTCAATGGGGTTAAGCAACGAAAAAGATTGGGTTCTTGGCTCTAAGGCCCTAGGCTCAAAATCAAAAGGGCCCCCGATATCTAACTCACCCCGCACTACGAAATCATGCCAAGTCCTAATATATTACTCTCATCGCTTGAAATATGCAAGCACCTCATAAAAAATATAGAGACGGGAGTCTCATCCTTTGGCACAAATCCTCACAAGGTCACTCATCAAGCTCTCAAGCATGGTCTACCTAGTGCAACTATCAACCTAAATAACCAAGAGTGTTAAGCCAACACAATCCTGCTCCAGATACTCAAGTTCAATTCCTGACTAAGCAATAAGACTTAGTAGCCATTCTAGGTTCACAAGTTCGGAGATAAGTTCATCAATTGCAGATGACTCGATCACTTCAATCAAAAACACACGCCACATACATAACAGACTCGATCACATGCGTATATTAACAAAAGAAAATAAAGGAAAACATTCCTAAAATATCACAACACACAAGGCATGCAACTCCACACTTAGAGAACACATTGTCCTCAATGTGATGAAACACACTATGTAAACAATCACAAGAAAACATTATTTACATCACGAAGCACATACCGTGCAACTCCACACTTAGAGAACACATTATCCTCAATGTGAAGTGGTAAATTATGCAAATGAAAAAAACTAAACAAAAACACACATGCATGACAAAAGGAGAGAAAAGGAGCGGAAACACCTGTTTAGGGTTTAGGAGGCGGCTGTGGGGGAAGGAGGGAGAGCAGGCAAGAAAACTCGACTAAATTCATAGTGCTGTTTGTCTCGACCTGTTGTCCTATAAAAATAAACTAAAATGACATTTTTTTTCGAGGGTGACACTATATACATTCCCCTAGAAACCCACAAACTCAGGAAAACTAGGACGAGTGATGCTAAATTAAAAAGTGTAGGGAAAAGAGAGGATAATTGTAGTTCTAATTTAATGTCATTAGCTTGACGAGATCTCAACCAATTACCAAGGTCCTGGGTCATTAAGTTCTGCCTATGATCCATGCAGGTCAATATGGGGGTCCCGATTTACCATTATACACTCACCATTCACTTCGACTACAACCCTCAAGTGACCTGGTGGTGGTTTACTGTGATAGCCTCGCCAATGATCAACTGTTAGCAAATTATGCCATTTATGTGATGGGATGAGTTTCGAAAGTGTGTTTAGATGTCCTTTGGTCCCCTTAGCAAGTTAGTTCAAGTTCGACAAAGTTGACGCAATGAACTCCCAACTTCTGCAAATGTAGTTGGTCATTTTTCGGGTAGATTGACCTTTGCTCACTTAAATGACCATAACTTCTTCATTGTTGCTCCAAAAATTTCGAGTGAGTACAATTTAAAAACTAGACACAATATGCTACAACTTAGTTAGTACAAGTTTGGTCAGAAATGAACGGAAGTTGGTGAAAAACGAGCTCAAAGTTGCTGGATTGTGATTGGACCACAAGTTACTTGGACCAATCACAAACTTACCTAAGTTTAAAGTAAAAAGGAGGTGAAGAAGGGCTGGAAAATGACTCACCTACTTACCGCTTGCACTCAAGAAGGATATAGAAGAGGTGGGAAGCTCATTTGGTCAGCCACAAACTGAAAACAGAGAAAAAGAATAGAGGGTTGAGGAAAGAGAACAAGCAGGCAGGTCAAAAAGTATCGACTCAGTAAGTAATCGTTTTCTCCGAATCAGACCTTGAATTTTTACCAGAATATAGAACACATCCAGACCTTTCTAACGGTATATCCCACTTGTGTTTTGGATTATGGAGTCAATGCGAAATCGGTTTTGAAGACAGAGCACGTTTTTGGGGTGGTCAGTGAACGACGTGAAGAAGATCAGCCTTGTAAGTGGTCTTAAGCTTCGATTTGGTCTTGGATCTTTGAAAACGTTTGTTGTACACTTCATGAGGTTTCTGGAAATGTAATTTATGAGTGAATTGGTTGAAGGGTTTGGTCTGTACACTCTGTTGAAGTTCGGACAGTGTTGCTGAGTTCTTGGTTGAGTGAGTTGAGTGAGATAAGTTTGGTGAATTGATTCCTTGTGTAAATGAGGTTAATTTAAGGGTCTGAGGTTATGAAAATATACAAGGGATGCCATGTAAAGTGTTGTTTGAAGTGGATGTGATCTAATTTTGAGATATATGTGCTAATTGTTGAAGATGAAGTGGTTGTGCTTCTCTTGTGCTTGGGTTGAGTTTGGATGTTCAAAACAGATTGTTGTGTGCACATGTGAGCATAAATGACTTGGGTATAGCATGTGTGTAGGTTGATACTTGGTTGGGAACCAAGAATTTAAAGGGTTTGGTCTTTTGGTTGTGTTTGGTTGGTTTTGCATTGACAAGTGCGATGAATGTGCTAAGGTTGCCATTTTGAAGCGTTAGAGGTAACTTGGTGTTGGAAACCAAGGGCTAACCTCGTTACATGATTTTATGATATGATACAGATTTTGGACATTGAGGAGCTTCGTATTGAAGGACGTATCAGATTTGGGGAAATCTACGCTTTAAGCGCTATTTGTCTGAGTAAGAGGATAGCACATGATAAATTTGGTTTTGTTTGACATATGTTTGTTTCAGAGCTTGATTGTGTGCATCACATGCATATGGTTTAGTACATGATATGGTTGGACATAATATTAATTGTGTTGTGAGGCATGTGATGTTTGTGAACAGCTTCGAGCTGATTTGATATGTGTGGTATGTCCATGTGTGATGGATGTGATTTTGGACCGTTGGGTCATATGTTCTGATAAGATATGTTTTTGTGTAAGAGAAATGAATGGGTTTTCCCGCACTAACCAGGGATGTTAGTGTATGAACTCATAGTTTTGGGGGTATCGCTAGTGCACATTTGTAAGCTTTGGCCAGTTTACATTTGTACACTAGTTTCTGTTATTTATTATCGGAGATCTGTTTGGCCATTTGGATATCCCTAGCAGTCAGAGGAAGAGGCAATACAAAACCTATTCATAGCTCTCTATGTCGGTGTGTATGATGTGCATGTTAATATTTGTGTTTGGTAATAGCATTTGATGATTACGCATTTTGATTTGAGTGAAGTCGAGCATGGTTGAGTTTTGTTGCATGCATATATCAACCATAACTAATATATTATGTTCTATTCCCTTGCTAAGTGCCTTCGGACACTTATCCCTTACTATTCTATCTCAGGTTCTCAGAGGCCTTAGTTTGTTCGAGTGTTCAGAGTTCGTGGTATCAGTCCAGCTCTTCCTCGTTCGAGGGCTACTTTTGAGGTCTCCGGATGGTGCCACTATTCTGTTATGTATAGACGCTCCGTAGTAATAGTATTTTGGAGATGTTTGTGGATTTTGGTTTGTAAAATTAACTCGGTTTGATTTTAGCATGTTGATAAGACTTGAGAGATGATTTGATGTCTTTGATTTGTAAATTGTCTTCCGCGTGGTTTGATTGTTATGAGATCATATTGAATGTTGTATGATGGTTTGAGGCTTGCTAGGCCTGTATTTTATTGTTGATGTATCATAGGGTCTAGTGCCGGTCACTGACCTCAGTTTGGGTCATGATAGAGTTGGTATCAGAGCTAAACTTAGGTTATCTTATGTGATATCTGATATGGTATTTAAGAATGCTACGGAGCATAGGATCCATCGTGTCTTGTCCTTCTTTGTCTAAGCCTATTTGTGGTCTTCTTAAAGTGTGACTTACTCTTATAAGGAAGTTATGCCTCAGAGATGTAAGAGTACCGATGCTACTGTTAGGGAGCAAGGTGAAGGCTCCGAGCAGCCTAGAGAAGAGGCTACACCAGTTGAGCATACCACTGCTACTACAACTGCTACTACTACGACTACCATGCCGACTGAGACAAGTCAACCAGCGGCTGGTACTCCTTTTGGGCATAGAGAGCAGAGTGGTGATGCGAATGATAGGGTGATGGTAGCGATGGAGAAGTTTATTGCCACGCAGCAAAGTCAGGCAAATAAGAAGGCTGCTATGACACCTCGAGATGATTCCTTGGCAGAGTTTTTGAGGTTGGAGCCACCTACATTTTCAGGAGTACGTGATGATCCTCAGATGTTTATTGATGAGATGGAAAAGAGATGGAAGATTCTAAATTGTGATAGCAAGAGGATGGTGGAGCTTGCTGCATTCAAGTTGACTGATGAGGCAGGGATATGGTTTCAAACGATGGAATCTGTTGGTTGGACTTGGAAGAAGTTTAGCGACTCCTTATTAGATCGCTTCCTGCCTGAGAGTCAAAGGGATGCTCGTGCCTTTGAGTTCGAGAGATTAGTAAAGACTCCAGAGATGACAGTGACAGAATATGATCAGAAGTTTTGCCATCTATCTCGCTATGCAAAGCACTTGGTGCCTGATGAGGATAAGAAGGTGAAGAGATTTATTCGAGGACTGGATGATTCGATGTTCAAGGTGATGTACCCACGTGGATTCCAGTCCTATTTAGCAGCAGTGGATTGTGCTAGGACCTTGGAGATGCATGATAATGAAAGAATTGCAAGGCAGAAGCAAGCTAAGGTTCAGAGATTCGATCGACCACCAGAGTATAGTTCAAACTAGAGTTTTGGACAGCAGCAACAACAGAGGCCGAGCTTTCAGCCAAATTTTCTGAGGGGTGGAGGTTCTTATGGAGGATCGTGGAGAGGTAGTGGTCCTCGTGGTCCACAGAGTGGTCGAGGCCAATCTGGTGGTCGAGGCCAATCTGGTGGTTCGTGTGCCAGTTGTGGGAGGCAGCACCCTAGGAGACCATGTTACAGACAGACAGGAGCTTGTTTTGGGTGTGGTAAGTTGGGACATCAGATTAAAGACTGTCATGTGGCTAAGGCGAGATAGCAGGCACAGCTTACGAGCTTATCTGTTCGACCACGAGAGCAAGATCAGAGTCCATCTAGTCAGAGTTATCAGAGTGAGAACTCGAGTGCGAGGGGCAAGGAGCCGATGGAGCGTGATAGTGGGGGTCCGGCTCGAGTGTATGCTTTGACAAAGAAAGATGCTACGGTATTTAACACAGTGGTCTCAGGTATACTTCCTATAGGATTGTCACACACTCGAGTCTTGTTTGATTCGGGGTTGACACATTCATTCTTGTCACCCCAATTTGCTGAGTTTTCTGCTAGTCCACTAGTGTCATTAGGGGAGCCTTTAGAGGTGTGTACCCCTTCTGGTCATATCATTCATGTGCATTTAGTTCATAAATCATGTGTGATTATCGTAGATGGCCATGAGTTATTGGCTGATCTACATGTGTTAGACATGGATGATTTTGACGTTATTCTTGGGATGGATTGGCTATCATCGTATCATGCTATGGTGGATTGTTTTAAGAAGATTGTGAGGTTCAGGCCTGAGGGTGAACAAGAATTTGTATTTCGGGGTGATGGGATGGTTCCACCGAGGCTTATATCTTGTTTGAAGGCTTTGAGGTTATTGAGAAGAGGTTGTGAGAGTTATTTGGCAGTGGTTAAAGAAGTGAATGCGGATTTTGATTAGATTACAGTTGAGAACATCCCTATTGTGAGAGAGTTTCCAGATGTCTTTCCGGATGAGTTACCAGATTTGCTACCTGAGAGAGAAATAGAGTTTTGTATTGAGTTGATGCCGGGGACATAACTAATTTCGATACCACCATATCGGATGGCGCCTGCTGAACTAAAGGAGTTAAAGGTACAGTTGCAGGATCTATTGGACAAGGGATATATACGACCTAGTGTTTCTCCATGGGGTGCTCCAGTATTGTTTGTTTGGAAGAAAGATGGCAGTCTGAGGTTGTGTATTGATTATCGCAAGCTAAATAAAGTGACTATTCATAACCAGTATCCTCTTCCGCGCATTGATGATCTGTTTGATCAGTTGAGAGATGCTAAATGGTTTTCGAAGATTGACTTAAGGTCAGGGTACCATCAGTTGAGAATTCGAAAGGAAGATGTGAGCAAGACAGCCTTCAGAACCAGATATGGTCATTATGAGTTCTTAGTTATACCATTTGGTCTTACTAATGCGCCAGCTTACTTCATGGGTCTAATGAATCAGGTGTTCAAGCCATTCCTGGACCAGTTTGTAGTTGTGTTTATTGATGACATATTGATCTACTCGCAGACTAAGGAAGAATATGAGAAGCATCTATGGTTGGTTTTGAAGACTTTGCTGGACAATCAGTTATATGCTAAGTTGTTGAAGTGTGAGTTCTGGTTGCAGAGTGTGGCATTCCTAGGACATGTGGTGTCCAAGGATGGAGTGTCAGTTGATCCAACAAAAGTAGAAGCTGTGGTGAATTGGCCAACGCCTACTAATGTTAGAGAGATACGTAGTTTTCTCGGGTTGGCTGGGTATTATAGGAGATTCGTAAAAGGGTTTTCTACTTTGGCTGCTCCACTCACTCGACTGACTCAGAAGAATGCGAAGTATGTGTGGGGAGAAGATTGTGAGAAGAGTTTTCAAGAGTTGAAGCGTCTGTTGACCAATGCTCCAGTTTTGGCATTACCATCTTCGTTGGGCAACTATTCTGTGTATTGTGATGTTTCCAAAGTTGGATTAGGTTGTGTTTTGATGCAAGGCAAGAATATGATAGTGTATGCATCTCGACAATTGAAGAAACATGAGCATAACTACCCAGTACATGATTTAGAGATGGCAGCAGTTGTGTTTGCACTCAAGATATGGAGGCATTATCTCTATGGTGAGAAATTTGAAGTGTTTACTGATTATAAGAGCTTAAAGTATATTATTGAGCAGAGGGACTTGAATATGAGGCAGAGGAGATGGATGGAACTTCTGAAAGACTACGATTGTACCATCAGTTATCATTCGAGCAAAGCTAATATGGTCGCAGATGCCTTGAGTAGAAAGTCAGCAGGTAGTTTGGTACATATGTCAGTGACCCAAAGACCTTTGATTTCGAGTATTCATGAGTTATTTGACCAAGGGTTGGAATGGACTACATATTTAAATAGAGATGAGCCAGTGTTATTGGCTGAGATTCAGCTACAACCAACGATACGTGGTCGGATTATGGAACTACAACGAGAAGACCCCGAGATAGTGGAGATGATAGGAAAGGTTGAAAGAGGTGAATTGCCAAAATTTAGCCTTAGTACTAATAGTGTCTTTCATTATGGTACTCGATTGGTCGTGCCTAATGTAGGAGATGTGAGGATAGATATCATGAGTCAAGTACACAAGGCAGTTTATAGTATGCACCCTGGTTCGACCAAGATGTACAACGATATGAAGAAGTGTTATTGGTGGAATGGTATGAAGAAAGATATCGGTGAATTTGTCGCAAAGTGCTTAACTTGTCAGCAAGTCAAGGCCGAACACCAAAGACCTTCAGGTTTGTTACAACCATTGAGCATTCCAGAATGGAAGTGGGAGCAGATCACCATGGATTTACTCGTAGGACTTCCAACTTCACCAAAGGGGTTTGATTCGATTTGGGTCGTTGTTGATAGATTGACGAAGTCTGCACACTTTTTGCCTATCAAGAGTACTTATGATGCAGCGAAGTTTGCTCAACTGTTTATTGATCAGATTGTACGACTACATGGAGTTCCAATTTCGATAGTTTTAGATCGGGGGACACATTTTACATCTCGCTTTTGGAAGAAGTTCCAAGACTCTATGGGCATTCGGCTAGATTTGAGCACAGCTTTCCATCCTCAGACAGACGGACAGTCAGAACGAACAATTCAGATATTGGAGGATATGATGCGAGCTTGTGTGATGGATTTTGGTGGAAGCTGGGAACTTTATTTGCCTTTGATGGAGTTTGCTTACAACAATAGTTATCAGTCTAGTATTCAGATGGCACCTTACGAAGCTTTGTATGGTAGGAAGTGCAGATCTCCAGTTTGTTGGGATGATGTTGGTGAGAAGCAACAGTTGGATCTTGAGTTCATGCAGGAAACAGTTGATAAAGTTAAAGTGATTCGAGAACACCTACGGGTAGCTCAAAGTAGACAGAAGTCGTATTCAGACAAAAGAAGAAAAGACATTGAGTTTGAAGTAGGTTCGAATGTTTTCCTCAAGGTATCACTGATGAAGGGCATTATGAGGTTTGGCAAGAAAGGCAAACTGAGTCCGAGATATGTAGGACCATTTGAGATTCTGGAATGGGTTGGTCGATTGGCTTATCGCTTGGTACTACCACCTACATTCGCAAATATACATCCGGTGTTTCATGTTTCAATGCTTTGGAAGTATCTACATGATCCCTCACATGTGCTAGATCAGCCGAATGTGGATTTTCAAGACGATCTCACCTACGAGGAGCGACCTCTACGGATAATAGATAGACAAGTGAGAAGTCTTAGAACTAAAGACCTTCCGTTTGTGAAAGTGGAATGGCAACATCATTCTCGCGCAGAGGCTATATGGGAATTGGAAAAAGATATGCAAGAGAAGTATCCGCATCTGTTTGAGTGACACGGTACGTACTTCATGCCTTTACCAAATTCGAGGACGAATTTTTATAAGGAGGAGAATTGTGATAGCCTCACCAATGATCAACTGTTAGCAAATTATGCCATTTATGTGACGGGATGAGTTTTGGAAGTGTGTTTAGATGTCCTTTGGTCCCCTTAGCAAGTTAGTTCAAGTTCGACAAAGTTGACGCAATGAACTCCCGACTTCTGCAAATGTAGTTGGTCATTTTTCGGGTAGATTGACCTTTGCTCACTTAAATGACCATAACTTCTTCATTGTTGCTCCAAAAATTTCGAGTGAGTACAATTTAAAAACTAGACACAATATGCTACAACTTAGTTAGTACAAGTTTGGTCAAAAATGAAAGGAAGTTAGTGAAAAACGAGCTCAAAATTGCTGGATTGTGATTGGACCACCAAGTTACTTGGACCAATCACAAACTTACCTAAATTAAAAGTAAAAAGGAGGTGAAGAAGGGCTGGAAAATGACTCACCTACTTACCTCTTGCACTCAGGAAGGATATAGAAGAGGTGGGAAGCTCATTTGGTCAGCCACAAACTGAAAACAGAGAAAAAGAATAGAGGGTTGAGGAAAGAGGAACAAGCAGGCAGGTCAAAAAGTATTGACTCAGTAAGTAATCTTTTCCTCTGAATCAGACCTTGAATGTTTACCAGAATATAGAACACATCTAGACCTTTCTAACGGTATATCCCACTTGTGTTTTGGATTATGGAGTCAATGGGAAATCGGTTTTGAAGACAGAGCACGTTTTTGGGGTGTTTAGTGAACAACGTGAAGAAGATCAGCCTTGTAAGTAGTCTTAAGCCTCGATTTGGTCTTGGATCTTTGAAAACGTTTGTTGTACACTTCATGAGGTTTCTGGAAATATAATTTATGAGTGAATTGGTTGAAGGGTTTGGTCTGTACACTCTGTTGAAGTTCAGACAGTGTTGCTGAGTTCTTGGTTGAGTGAGTTGAGTGAGATAAGTTTGGTGAATTGATTCCTTGTGTTCAACACGAAGCTCCTCAATGTCCAAAATCTGTATCATATCATAAAATCACGTAACGAGGTTAGCCCTTGGTTTCCAACACCAAGTTACCTCCAACGCTTCAAAATGGCAACCTTAGCACATTCATCGCACTTGTCAATGCAAAACCAACCAAACACAACCAAAAGACCAAACCCTTTAAATTCTTGGTTCCCAACCAAGTATCAACCTACACACATGCTGTACCCAAGTCATTTATGCTCATATGTGCACACAACAATCTGTTTTAAACATCCAAACTCAACCCAAGCACAAGAGAAGCACAACCACGTATCGGATTTGGGGAAATCTACGCTTTAAGCGCTATTTGTCTGAGTAAGAGGATAGCACATGATAAATTTGGTTTTGTTTGACATATGTTTGTTTCAGAGCTTGATTGTGTGCGCCACATGCATATGGTTTAGTACATGATATGGTTGGACATAATATTGATTGTGTTGTGAGGCATGTGATGTTTGTGAACAGCCTCGAGCTGATTTGATATGTGTGGCATGTCCATGTGTGATGGATGTGATTTTGGACCGTTGGGTCATATGTTCTGATAAGATGTGTTTTTGTGTAAGAGAAATGAATGGGTTTTCCTGCACTAACCGGGGATGTTAGTCTATGAGCTCATAGTTTTGGGGGTATCGCTAGTGCACATTTGTAAGCTTTGGCCAGTTTACATTTGTACACTAGTTTCTGTTATTTATGATCGGAGATCTGTTTCGCCATTTGGATATCCCTAGCAGTCAGAGGAAGAGGCAATACAAAACCTATTCATAGCTCTTTATGTCTGTGTGTATGATGTGCATGTTAATATTTGTGTTTGGTAATAGCATTTGATGATTACGCATTTTGATTTGAGTGAAGTCGAGCATGGTTGAGTTTTGTTGCATGCATATATCAACCATAACTAATATATTATATTCTATTCCCTTGCTAAGTGCCTTCAGACACTTACCCCTTACTATTCTATCTCAGGTTCTCAGAGGCCTTAGTTTGTTCGAGTGTTCAGAGTTCATGGTACCAGTCCAGTTCTTCCTCGTTCGAGGGCTACTTTTGAGGTCTTCGGATGGTGCCCTTATTCTGTTATGTATAGACGCTCCGTAGTAATAGTATTTTGGAGATGTTTATGGATTTTGGTTTGTAAAATTAATTTGGTTTGATTTTAGCATGTTGATAAGACTTGAGAGATGATTTGATGTCTTTAATTTGTAAATTGTCTTTCGCGTGGTTTGATTGTTATGAGATCATATTGAATATTGTATGATGGTTTGAGGCTTGCTAGGCCTGCATTTTATTGTTGATGTATCATAGGGTCTAGTGCCGATCACCGACCTCAGTTTGGGTCGTGACATTTACACTCTAAGTCTGGTGGTAGGATGTTGCATGGTTTCAACTTGGTCCATGGTGGATCATTTGGTTTTGATGGTTTAGTTGCTCGCACCCATGATACTTGTTCCAGAATTTCTTGCTCATTCACCCCTTCTTAAATTTCTTGTATCACTTCATGCTCATCTCCAGGAATAGTCTTGTCAATGTGCTTGATTACTAACTCCTCAATGACATTAGTTTGATAACAATCATCTTCTGTGGTGGTGTACTTAGTTGCTTCGAATACATTGAAAACAACCTCATCATGATAGACTTTGAACTGCAGCTCCTCTTTGTTCACATCAATATTTGTCTTTCTTGCTAATATTGGAGTCACCTTGAGCTCTTCGTCCTCCTCATTCACCTGCTGTGCTAGAGGTTTCACCATTGGATTTGCCTTATTCATTCCCAAATCTAGCTCACTCCGAGTCATGATGGCCTTATAGTGCTCATGTCTGGTGGGAGTGGCTTCAGTGTTGCTCGGAAGTATGCCTAGCTGTCTTTCGTTCAGTTGTGCTGGTAACTAGCCAATTTGTACCTCCAAGTTTCTAAGTGTGGCTTCATGGCTCAGCACTTACTTTTGTAACTCATCTTCACCTTGACGATCTTGATGGGATAGCACTTGATATTGCCACTTTTGTTGATATTGCTGAAAATGCTGTTGTGGCTGAAAACCTTGAGCGTTACTACCTTCCAGTATTGGTCCATATTGTTGAGGTACCTACTGACCTGTATCGTTTCTCCATAAAAAATTTGGGTGGTTTCTCCATAAAAAATTTGGGTGATTATACATAGCATAATATGGATCATTATTAGCATTATCCAAATAATTATCAGATTTAACAATGAGAGAGCAAGTATTAGTACCATGTGGGCCAGTGTAGATGTCATAAATTTGAGAGGGTGGTGTAGGCTGTGGGGCAAATGCAGACTGGATTACCTGTGTAAGAACTGCCACTTGTGCTTGGAGAGCTACAATCTCATCACTGTCTTGTACACTGGTAACCTTCTTCCTTTCTGATCTCTCTCTCCACTCGTAATTGTTTGTGGCTATGGCTTCAACAGCTTGATATGCAATGCTGGACCTAAGGTCAGTTAGTCTGGGGTAGGTATGTCTCCTCATATTGTTTATCTCCTATAATTTTTACTGTACTGCATAACTCAACTAAAAAGATCAAGTATAGTGATGAACATAAAACAAAAAATAATGCTTAGTCTCAAAATCAAGAGTACTGTATCCATTATTAAAGACAGATTGATTCAAATCTCTCCTCGGCAATGGTGCCAAAAACTTGATACGATAAATATCGGGTTAAGAATACATGTAAGAGAACACGATCGCACAAATAATAGTATGATAAGTAAGATTGTCTCCACAGGGACAGATGGATCAATTCTCTACTTACCGGATTATGATTTCTCAACTTTAATCTAAGCAGTTCAATTCGAGTGATTTGGTTGTGATTAATTACTACGAATCGTAGAACAAACCTAGGGTTGTCAATCCTAAATTTGCACAACGATCAATTAACTGAACAAGCAAAGAAGATGAGAATGTGAACACTCTTAACACGCGAACACTCAACACGAATTAACCAAGCAATTAATGATCAAGAAGATGAATGAAAAGACAAAATCTGACCACGAGTTATGAAAATAGCTTGTTGATTGATTAATCCGAATCGCCAATCACAATTCTCCAATTCGAAAGCAAGTAGAAAAGAAACTAGGGTTGTCTCTTGTGTGAAAACGTTCAAGAGTGTCTCTAACCTAAGTTTCAAGCCCTTATATAGGTTAGCTAAAGATACCCAACTAAAAAGAGCCCTAGACTAAGCTAAACAGGCTGAATAATCTTTTCTCGGCAACCCAGCGAGGCACTGGATTTCCTAGCGGATCGCTGGATCTCGATCTGCCCAAGTCCAGCAGGTCGCTGGAACTTAGTAACCATCTTCAACTCGCCTTTGACACTTTATCCGTTCTGCAAATTGCAAAACTCAAAACACAAAAGTTGTAGATCAAGATGTCGCGGATCTTTTTGTCTTGGAATCACTCAATTCGGAGTTTGTATGAGAAAGTTATGCATTTTCTAACAAGCATCAATGGATTGAGCCAAACCATTCTTCGTTAACTCTTCTCGCATTCTCACCAATTCTTGTCCCGTTCGCCATTCTCCTCACACCTCGTCATCTTCATCTCCACTATCTAAGCACCTACAAAACAACCAAATTCTGACAGATCTCTCGCTCCTCAACATAAACACAAAATGCATGAAAACATACTCGACATACGACAAAATAGAATCAAAATACGAACAATCTACGCCCAAAACATAGATAGATGTGTGTCCGTTTACATGCACATCACCAAACATAACTCATTATAAAAGAGATTTTAGAAGTTTTTCTTGGCTTTATGTATTATATCTATTTTATAGATTAAATTATTTATAATTTAAATTCAATTCAAGTCAAGCCTAAGATGAAAAGTGCTAGCTTTTGCTAGCAAAGAATACTTCTCATCTAATGGTTATTTATGATTTGGTAAAAAAAATCAGAAAATTTGCTTGGTGATTAAGGACTAATAATTACTAATAAATTTGAAAGGAGAGCTTGAAGCTTTGCTTGGTAAACAAATTCTGAAACGCTACAATTGAAAAATCCTATAAATAAAAGGACAAGCTGAATGTACAAGTTGGATCACTTGATAAAAAATAGAATCAAGATTCAAGAATAATTTCTATTTTCAAGAGAGAAAAGCTAAAATTATAAAGTGGTGAGGACAAATAGCGTATTTGATATAATACACTTGTCTCACCCTTTTTCTTCTACTATGTGAAGGTAGAAGTACATTTGTGAGAGCAATGATAAGCTCTAAAAATTTCAAGAGATCTTAAAAATCTAGAAGAGATAATTAGTCGGTGCTTATGAAACTAGAAGGTTAATAATGAGTAGTGAAAATTAGGATAACCATGACTAGCCAAACTCCATGAAGTTAATGGTATTGATTAAACTTCAATTCGATTGAGACCACATTCACCCTCCTATTAGATTGCTTATTAGACTTACAATTAGTATCAGAGCAGGTCTTATACTTTGTACATTATACTTGATATTTTGATTAAATATGGAAGAATAACATTTGAAATAAAAGATTATGGCAACCATATTAAATTGCACATTTGTTGCACAAGATCTCAATTATTTGTTACAACTCATTATTTCTTTTAGAAAGCAACAATGAGTAATACCATTCAAGCCGATAATTTGTTAACATAGATAGCCATCAAAGATGGTCCATTCACTCTTTACAAAATGAAAGGACAGAGAAAACTATCAAGTCAAAATAGAATTGGTCTCTAAACGAGATGGAAAAAATTATAGGTAAATTGTAAAGTCATAAATACTTCACATTATGCTTTAGCAACTCCATAGTTTAACAGAATATCTATATGTGCCTCGATCAAAAAGATTTAGAATAAATTTGAAGTCACTCAAAAAAGGTACAAACTAACTGAAGGAGTCAATATATATATATATATATATATATATATATATATATATATATAAGTATGAGCTTTTCAAAAATGTGATTCAAAGAGGCTATCATATATGAGATGGTGATAAGGTTTACTAACATAGTTAATAGGTTGACATCTTTGAGAACAAGTTAAATAAATTGTAAAATTGTACACAAACTATTGAGAAGTTTGTTATGGTCATTAGAAGTCATAGATGTTGAAAAAAAAGGATATTTATGTTCTTTTCTCCTGATGAACTTGTTGACTCACTCATGACTCAGGAGATCAAGATACTTCTAGAGTTGAGTTGGTTCCCTCATGACTTATATGTTTAAATGATTGAAGAGTCAAATGAAAATTAGAGAAAAATGCTAACTCCTGAAAGAAGAATTTTGCCTTTAAGGATAATAAAAGAAATGTTAAATGATAGATCCAAACTATAAAAAGAGTTATCTTTGAGAGATAAAAAGATCTTTTCATAAAAGAAATGTTAAATGATAGATCCAAACTATAAAAAGAGTTATCTTTGAGAGATAAAAAGATCAAAACTCTTGAACTAAAGTTAGAAAGGCAGAAGTCTGAAAAGACTATTTCCAACATTGTTCATATGTCACACCCTGCACTATCCACTTGTTGACCAAGTAATAAACATCGTACAAGTCCTTATCATACTAATTAGAGATGTTTTACTTGTGTAAAGATAGGACACCTTGCTAGAAATTATCAAATATGAAAATCTTCTAAAACTAAGAGAGTCTGATCGAATTTAATATTTTATCAGGTAAATTTGTATCCAACTAAGTTTGGGTATCAAAATTAAAGACTTAGTTATTCTTGCACGTATGTTTTTAAGCTCATCATAATGAGAACCATGAATGATATATCAATAGTGAATGCACAAGATATGTGACTTACAAGATTCTTCTCTAGTATAAAAGAAAAGAAAGGTAAAGAGTCACATTTATAAGTAATGGACAAGTCATAATTACTAATTAAGATAATGTTGGAAATTTCTTTACCACTCTCTTTAAACATAATTGTTTGTTAATGAATTAAAATATAATATGATTAGTGTATCATAATTATGCAATAATATATTATCCATTACTTAAAAGAAAATATCTATAAAGTTAAAAAACTTAAAGGTTTGTACATGATAGGCCATAGAAGGGGCAATGTCTACATTATAAACCTAAAGAATCTTGACGCAAAAAATAGTTATCTCATTTTCAAGGAAGAAGAAAATTAGTAGTCATAGAAAGGTGGGACACTTTAACATGAAAACATTTTGATGTGATCTCGGCAGGAGAAACACAATCAATCTCAGACCGTCTACTTTAGGATGGAGTTTATCGCAACCCACATCTTGCTTCTTTGCACCGAACCTTGGTGTTGGTTAACCTCGACCTGTAGCAATAGTGAAAACAAGAACCTTAATCTTGAATGGAGACGCCACAAACGGTGATGGAAATCAGCTTGATAAGTCAAAAGGTGAGGAAGACTTCAACCCACGAATTGCACCTTGCTAAACACAAAACTAAAATGACTCAACTACTTAATGAGAGATAAACTAATATAACAAACAGAAATAACAAGGATAGATAGCCTAAAACAACAAGCCGTAGCTCTGATACCGATTGATGTGAAACTCGACATGAGAAACAAATATATAGATCTATTATTGCTTAGGATGGAGTAGACTTTTAACCCACGAAAATGAGCTAGCAAGAACTTTGGCAAAAGAGCCTCAACCCGAGCTAAGAGCAATCTGAGAACCTCAAGTCAAGGTCGTATCATGCCACAAGAGAGGGTGGTTAACTTGCTTGATAAGTGAAAGTAAGTTCAAGCTAAACAACACACAAGCTTAGGCAAGAACAAGAAGAGTTATCAAACTCACTAAGTCAAAGACTTAAAATATTCAGAATGAATTTCGTGTATTGGGTGGTTGGAGTTTGAGTCTTGTTCATCTAGCAAGTACCAACATGTGGAATTTTCAACGAGTTTCATATCATTTGGTATTAGAGCTATGGCTTGTTGTTTTAGGCTATCTATCCTTGTTATTTCCGTTTGCTATATTAGTTTGTCTTGCATTAAGTAGTTGAGTCATTTTAGTTTTGTGTTTAGCAAGGTGCACTTCATGGGTTGAAGTCTTCCTCACATTTTGACTTATCAAGCAGATTTCCATCACTATTTGTGGTGTCTCTATTCAAGATCAAGGTTCTTGTTTTCACTATTGCTACGGGTTGAGGTTAACCAACACCAAGGTTCGGTACAAAGGAGCAAGATGTGGGTTGCGATAAACTCTATCCTAAAGTAGACGGTCCGAGATTGATTGTGTTTCTCCTGCCGAGATCACATTATTTGGTATCAGAGCTTTGGCTTGTTGTTTAGGCTATGTATCCTTGTTACTTTGTGTGTTTCTTTCTCGTTTTATGACGTAGGGCATTCAAGATCTTTCGTTCATGTGCGAGCTAAGTTACTTATCCATGGATTGCATGAGGGACGTTCGGCCAGCTAGCTTGTTCATTGAATGTTTTGGTTACATTTATTTGTGCATTTTCATTGTAATAAGTTGGGATTTGATCTTTTGTTTTCTTTCTGTTACTAGATGGGGTTTAGCAATTAATAATGAGGTGAGAAGGATAGTTAAGATGGTCCAATTAAGGACAGAGAGGGGAATGATTGTAATAGCCAACAGAGGCTTTAATTCCGCCTTGATTTTAGCTTGTTTAATAGCTGATCGAAAATAAAGAAAGAAACACTTGAATTTGAATCAAAACAAATCATGACTACTGAGTGCAAGTGAGGAAGCACGTGTTTGTGCTTGAGTATGTTTAATTTCACCTCTGATTGGCTGCATAATTTTATGCAAACCTTGATCACCCTACAGGAGTTGGTGTTCGTTGTACGTTTATCCTATAGTTCAAATTGATACCATTTGCATACCATCAGACTTGTTCTTATTTGATCATTCGAACTTGCACCCAATCTGAGTTTGTTTAATCAAGTTAGACCTTGCTTTCTACATATCCCTACGTCACGTATCAGAGCAAGATTATGATCAAATCAATCTTCGTATTGATTTTACTAAGTGTCTAAACATTATCACCTAGTGAGTTGTGAGGGAACCCATCCAAGATCTGATCCACAGGGTTACGTGATCTCTAGATCCATGCCTCTAATATCAAACCAAGCTCTACTAAAAACCGTACACTATGGCCGATCCAAATGATCCACCAAGACCGTATGTGAACCAAAGGATTACCAACTTGGAGACTTCAATCCAAGCTATTCTTGTATGCTTGGATAACTTGGCGTTGCATCCACCTGCGGCTCAACCTACTCCCATGGTGATGCATGACAATCCCATAGGAATTGAAGACGATGAATTAGATGATGATGAACTGCCTATTGCTTGAGGTATAGGCAGAGGCATGCGAGGCCAGGGATGTGGTGATGTAGAGCAAGGTGCAAGACGTGAGGCACCAAGAAGAGAATTCAACCGAGGTGAGGATTGGCAAAATGATCTATATAGGCGTATTGATAGACCATTTAAGATGAATATAGAAAAGTTCTACGGGGATGTTGATGTAGAAGCCTTTCTGAATTGGCTTGACTCGGTTGAAAAATATTTTGATTGCATGGAGTTGACCAAGGAACAAAAGGTTAACTACGTTGCTTTCAAATTGGAGTCGGGTGCCGCGGTTTGGTGGTGAAAGGAACAAGAGTCATGTCATAGGAGAGGAGACATGCCAATCCGAGATTGGCCAACTATGGAACAGGCATTGCATGAAAGGTTCCTACCTGTGGACTATCATCAATCTATATTCTCGCAATTCTTGTCATGCACGCAAGGTTGACCGTGGATGAATATATTACGGAGTTTATGAGATTAGCAGCCCGAAACAATGTAGAAGAACATGAAGATCAAATGATTGCAAGGTTCGTAGATGGGCTGAGCTGTAAAGTTAAGAGTCGAATGGAATTCGACACCTTCTTGTATTTTCAGGAGGCTTGCAACAAAGCATGCAAAATTGGGGCCGCATTAAAGAAAAAGAGAGGGACCTCAAATTGTTTCTCTTTGGGGCAACCCTCTAGCTTTGTTCGTGGGGGTGAAAAGGACGTTGCCCTCGCTACTAACCAAAGGGGGCCTCCTAGAGCTTGACCAGCCCCCACAAATGTTGATCCGCCCCAGAGAAAGGGAAAAGAGGTGGCTATTTACTCCTCTAACATTTGCTGTTTCAAGTGCAACGAGATGGGGCATTGATCAAGTGATTGTCCAAAGAGGAAGTTTGTGCAATTCTATAAGAAGGACGAAGAAGAGGAGGATGCTCTCCTTTGTGCACCTGTTGAGGGAAGCAAAGAAGGGTCTCTTGAAGCCTCCGAGGATGATGGAGAGCAATGTGGTGTGATGAGGAAGTTGGCATTGACTGTGGAAAAGAAAGATGCTACACAAAGACACAACTTGTTCCGTACTCGATGTCATATTGGCAAGGAGATTTTTGACGTGATCATTGATGGAGGAAGCCAGGATAACTTCATAAGCTCACACACTGTAGAAAAATTGGGCCTGAAGACCTCCCCTCACCCCGCTCCTTACTTAATAGGGTGGGTACAATCTGGAGGAAGCATCAAAGTCAATGCGCAATGCAAAGTTCCAATTTCTATTAGATAATTCACGGATGTAGTTACATGCGATGTCATTTATATGGATGCATGCAACATTCTCCTTGGTAGGCCATGGGAGTTTGACAAGAAAGCAGTTCATAAGGGGGAGGAAAACACATATGAAGTACGTAGAGATGGCAAGCAATTTACTCTCTTGCCAAATGATGTAGGGACCTCCCATTAACTTGCAAGCACCTATCCGAAGTTTACCATGACCGAAGATAATAAGGCAACTATGCCATTAAACTTTGTTACATGAATGTTCATTAATTTCAGATTCATAAGTTTATTTCTAAATACATGTAATGTGACTCTTGGTCGAGTAGGCATTATGACCAACCAAGATCACTTCGTATTTCACATTTTATTTTTTATAAATAATGTAAGTCCAAAGACGAAAGAAGATATGAAAAGAGTATTAATGAATTGAGATCATTTCTCCGAATTACCTTTGCGTAATTATTTGCATGGACTTGCAAATGTTGTGCATGGATTTGCACGTTTAACCAAAACTCGACCTGGCTGGCCGTTCGTTTACGAACCCCTTGGTTTATACAGCGAAAGTTGTTCCTAGATCAAGTTATCTTAGTTACTTCTGAGCCAAGTTATTTTGCCGTCACTACTGATTAAACATTTGCAAGATTACAAACCATCAACTTCGTTCCGCTTTGCTACATCAGGTGGTATCAGAGCTTGAGTGAGATCTGACTCAATTTCTACGATTGAGTTGTGAGTGAGTGAGAGAGAGTTTACATTATAACCGCAGAGAGTTGAGAGAGAACCAAACACTAAACTGTGCAACAGGATTTCGTGATCATTGATCCGAATCCCTTTTCCTACCTAGCACCACTAAAATCCGATTAGAGACATGGCAGATCCGAATGACAATCCAGGCCTCAACACGAATCAAAGGTTCGTGAATCTGGAGAATGCGATCCAAGACCTTCGCACGCAACTTACCAACCTCGCCTTGAACCTGCCTCAAGTTAACATGTGAAACAATCCTCTTGGAGTTGAGGATGAGGACGAGGATGTGATTGAAGAGCATGAGGCAAGAGGAGGAGGTGGACGCGGCATGAGAGGCCGAGGGAGGAGAGAAGGAGGGCGCCATGCACGAAGAGAGGAGGTACGTGATCCCAGGCGAGACGAATGGGAATTGGATCACGTAAGGCGCGTGGATCAACCGTTTAAAATGAACATTGAAAAGTTCTACGGAGATTTGGACGTCGAGGGATTCTTAAATTGGATGGATTCAATCGAAAAATATTTCGACTGCATGGATCTATCCGAGGAATAGAAAGTCAACTACGTCGCATTTAATTTGGAATCCGGAGCGGCTATGTGGTGGCGTAAGGAACTAGAGATGCAAAGGAGACGTGGCCAAGGACATATCCGCGATTGAGCAATCATGAAGCAGGCCTTGGAAGAACGGTTTCTTCCTGTGGATCATCATCAAATCCTATATACGTAGTTCTTGTCATGCACGCAGGGAACTCGCACGATTGAAGAATACATTACCGATTTTATGCGGTTGGCTGCTCGAAATGATATAGAAGACAACGATGACCAATTGATTGCTAGGTTTATTGATGGACTCCACTATGAGATCAAGTCTCGGATGGAATTTTCAAGATGCTTGTGCAAAGGCTCGCAAGATTGGTGCAGCACTTAAGAAAAAGAAGTTTGTGTCGAGTAAGAGTTCTGGTCCCGGACAAACTTCCTTTTATAACAAAGGAACGGAAAAGATTGTGCAAGACACGAAAGCAACTACCAAGGCGAAGGACGTTCCTGAAAAGTCGCAAAGAAAGGAGAAGGAAGTTGAGACCAAATCAACCTCAAAAGTTCGATGCTACAAGTGCAATGAAATCGGGCACATTTCAAGTGATTGTCCGAAGCATAAATTCAACCAACTTCTGGAACGTGATGAAGCGGGAGATTATGAGGAAGTTGGAGCATATGTGTGCAAACCCGTTCAAGAAAGTACAGAAGAGGAAAATTCGGATGATTCAGATGAAGTTTGTGGCGTGTTACGCAAGGTAGCACTTACTACAGAGAAAAGGAATGAGTCTCAACGAAATAATCTCTTTCGGACTTGATGTTATATTGGCGAAGAAGTGTGCGACGTTATAATTGATAGTGGAAGTCAGGAAAACTTCATCAACAAGCAACTCGTTAAGAAGTTAAAACTGAAAATCATGGCACACCCCGAACCCTACTCCATTGGGTGGATCAAATCCGGAGGAGGTATTAAAGTATCTACACGATGCGAGGTCCCACTTTCCATTAGCAAGTTCAAAGACACGGTTACGTGTGATGTTTTGGAAATGGATGCATGTCAAATCCTCCTAGGACGTCCATGGGAATTTGATAACAAAGTCTTGCACAGGGGAAGAGACAATACGTACGAGATCAAGAAAGATGGTCAGCACTACACTCTTCTTCCTAGCAAGCCGAAGAAAGAAAAGGCAAGGATCATCAGCACCAGTCAGATTTATACCTTGGTAAAATCTACAAAACTTCTTCTTGCCTCAATTAAGGAGTACGGTGGATGTTATGTGCTTATAGCAAGGGATTTAGGATCTTTGCATGATGGGAAATTGAAGAATCTTCCTGAACATATAAGAACTTTGCTAGAGATGTACTCTGATGTTGCCTTGAATGAAGAGTCGAGTGGTTTACCTCCTTTGAGGGATATACAGCATGCTATAGATCTGGTTCCGGGAGCCATATTGCCAAACTTGCCTCATTATCGTATGAGCCCATAAGAGAACCAGATATTGCGTGGCCAAGTTAGAGAGTTACTTGAGAAAGGGTTTATCCAAGAGAGTGTTAGCCCGTATGGAGTGCCGGCTTTGCTCGTTCCTAAGAAAGACGGAACGTGGCACATGTGTGTGGATAGTCGTGCAATAAACAAGATAACAATTGGATATAGATTCCCCATTCCAAGGCTCAACAACATGCTGGACAGCTTGAGTGGATCCACCATCTTCACAAAGTTAGATTTGAAGAGTGGATATCACCAGATTCGGATTCGTCCCGGGGATGAATGGAAGATGGCGTTCAAAACCTGTGATGGATTATACAAATGGCTTGTTATGCCCTTTGGGTTGACAAACGCGCCAAGTACTTTTATGCGACTCATGCACCAAGTCTTAAAACCCTTCCTTGACCAGTTCGTGGTTGTCTACTTCGATGACATCCTGATCTTTAGCAAATCCGAGGAAGAACATCAGACGCATTTAAAGCAAGTTTTGGAGGCCTTATGAGAACACAAGCTCACGTTGAACCTGAAGAAATGTCTCTTTTGGAGAGAAAGCCTTGTATTCTTAGGCTTTATTATTGGCAAAGAAGGAGTTCAAGTCGATAGAAGCAAAGTGGAAGCCATTCGAACATGGCCAACTTCTTCGGATGTGAAGCAAGTTCGTAGCTTCCTGGGTCTTGCAAGCTTCTATCGCAGGTTCATTCAAAATTTTAGTGCAATTGCTTCTCCTTTAACTTACTTGACGAAGAAGCATGTGAAGTTTGAATGGACTTCTGAAGCTGCGAAAGCTTTTAACGAGATAAAAGACAAGTTGAGTTCGGCTCCAGTCCTAGCCTTGCCTGATTTCTCCAAGTTATTTGAAGTTGAAGTGGATGCTTGCGGTATTGGCATAGGTGCGGTTCTTTCTCAAGAAAAACGACCGATTGCTTTCTTCAGTGAGAAATTAAGTGATCATCGCCAAACATGGAGCACATACGAGCAAGAGTTTTATGCTGTCTTTAGGGCACTTAAAACTTGGGAGCATTATTTGATAGGCAAGGAGTTCGTGATGTATTCAGATCATAAGGCCCTGAAATTTTTACGAGATCAACCAAAGCTGAATAATCACATGCATGCAAGATGGGTTACGTACCTTCAACATTTTCCCTTCAAGATTATTCACAAGAGCGGCACGTCCAATGTTGTTGCGGATGCATTAAGCCAAAGGCAAACTTTACTTGTTGAACTTCGTGGAGAGATCATTGCCTTTGATTGTTTAAAGGAGTTGTATGCGGATGATGAAGATTTTGGCAAGATTTGGAATTTGTGCAAGTCTGGAAGAACCATAGAAGATTACTACTTGTACGAAGACTTGCTCATGAAAGGCGATCAACTTTGCATTCCTAAAACCTCCTTACGAGAGCAGCTAATGTGGGAGTTACATGGTGGAGGATTGGCAGCCCATCTTGGACGTGATAAGACGTTTGCCTCTCTTGTCACGCGTTTCTTTTGGCCAGGCATGAGAAGGGATGTTGAACGCATGGTTAAGCATTGCACAATCTGCCAAGAGGCAAAAGGTGGTGTGCAAAATTCGGGTCTATACACTCCTTTACCTGTGCCACAAGCCATATGGGAGGATCTAAGCATGGACTTCATACTCGGACTTCCAAGGACACCTCGTGGATTTGATTCAATCTACGTGATAGTGGACCTTTTGTCCAAAATGGCGCACTTCGTTCCATGCAGAAAGACAAATGATGCAAATAGCATAGCCAAGCACTTCTTTCGTGAAGTTGTTCGCTTGCATGGAGTCCCTAAATTGATCACTTCTGATCGGGACGTAAAATTTTTGTCCACTTTCTGGAAGACGTTGTGGAAAATGTTTGATGCGACATTGAATTTTAGTTCAACGGCACACCCTCAAATGGATGGCCAAACTGAGGTCATGAACTGAACATTGGGAGGCATGTTGAGAAGTCTTTGCCACGACAAGAAATGTCAATGGGACTTGGCATTGCCCGTGGCTGAATTTGCTTACAATGGGGCTATACATCGAATCACGGGAAAATCTCCATTTTCTCTTGTTTACATTAAAGAGCCTAACCATTTAGTTGACATCTCAAGTGTGATCAAACCAAAGAAAGGCAATGTCAATGCCCTGGAATTCGCGGACCAAGCACAACGCATTATTGAAGAAGTTTGAAAGAAACTTGAGGACGCATATGAAAAAGAAAAGATCCGCGTTGATGCGCATAGGCGAGAACAAATATTCCAACCAGGTGATCAAGTCATGGTACATTTTAGAAAAGAGAGAATGCCGAGCAACCTAGGAGGGAAACTTCAAGCCAAACGGTTCGGACCATATAAGATTATTGAATGTATCAACAATAATGCCTATGTGGTCGACCTTCCAAAAGAATTTAGAGTATCACGTACGTTCAATGTGGCCGATCTCAGTTCTTATTTTGATGCTTTTCCCATTCCTTCAAGACTGCCCGCTCGAGGACAAGCTCAAATCCAAGGAGGGGAGGATGATGTAGGGACCTCCCATTAACTTGCAAGCACCCATCCGAAGTTTACCATGACCGAAGACAATAAGGCAACTATGCCATTAAACTTTGTTACATGAATGTTCATTAATTTCAGATTCATAAGTTTATTTCTAAATACATGTAATGTGACTCTTGGTCGAGTAGGCATTATGACCAACCAAGATCACTTCGTATTTCGCATTTTATTTTTTATAAATAATGTAAGTCCAAGGACGAAAGAAGATATGAAAAGAGTATTAATGAATTGAGATCATTTCTCCGAATTACCTTTGCGTAATTGTTTGCATGGACTTGCAAATGTTGTGCATGGATTTGCACATTTAACCAACACTCGCCCTGGCTGGCCGTTCGTTTACGAACCCCTTGGTTTATACAGTGAAAGTTGTTCCTAGATCAAGTTATCTTAGTTACTTCTGAGCCAAGTTATTTTGCCGTCACTACTGATTAAACATTTGCAAGATTACAAACCATCAACTTCGTTCCGCTTCGCTACATCACCAAAGAAGCCGAAGATCATCAAGGCTAATATGGGTGAATCCACAAGAATGGTGACTCTCATGTCGTCAATAAAGGAAGCTCATCGTGCCTTAAAGGAGCTTAATTGGTATCAAGTTCTTGTAATTGATAACCACCAGCCAGCTGAAGGAGATTTGATCAATCACCCTCCCAAGCTAACGGCTCTCTTGAGAGAGTTTTCTGACGTGTTCCCCACAGAACTACCAAAAGGCTTGCCCCTGATGCGAGACATTCAACATCAGATCGATCTCATCCCTGGTGCTACTCTTCCAAACCTCCCTCATTATAGAATGAGTTCGAAGAAGAATCAGATTCTCAAGGAGCAAGTTCAAGAACTGCTAGACTGAGGGTCCATTCATGAAAGTCTTAGCCCTTGTGGAGTCCCTGCCCTCCTGATTCCAAAAAATGGCACATGGAGGATGTGCATAGATAGCTGGGCCATCAATAAGATCATGGTGGGCTATAGATTTCCCATTCCAAGGCTCGATGATATGCTTGACAACCTGAGTGAGTCCGAGATATTCTCCAAGATTGATCTCAAGAGCGGATATCATCAGATTTGCATTTGGCCCGGGGATGAATGGAAGACCGCTTTCAAGACCAAGGAAGGGTTGTTCGAATGGATGGTGATGCCATTCGGCTTGACGAACACCCCTAGCACTTTTATATGCCTCATGTATTAGGTCTTGAAGCCATTACTAGACAAGTGCGTGGTCGTCTATTTTGACAACATCCTGGTTTTCAGCAAGACGAAGCAAGATCACGTGATGCACTTGTAAGAAGTCCTGAATTTGCTTCACAAGAACGAATTGTATGCGAATGTCAAGAAGTGCAATTTTTTGCAAGAACAGTTGCTCTTTCTCGGGTTCATGGTTGGGAAAGAAGGAATTCAGGTGGACAAGTCAAAGGTGGAAGTTATAAGAGCTTGGTCACAACCTCAGAATGTAAGCCAAGTAAGGAGTTTCTTGGGGCTTGCCTCCTTTTATAGGCATTTTATCCATGGCTTTAGCATAATAGCCACCCCTATTATGGCCTTATTGAAAAAGGGAAAACTGTTTGAATGGGATGAGGAGGCAGAAAAAGCATTTGTGATTTTGAAGCAATTACTTAGCTCCGCGCCTTTACTTGCACTTCCTGATTTTAGCAAGTTATTTGAGGTAGATGTAGATGCCTCCGGAGTGGGCATAGGTGCGATCCTTTCTCAAGAAAAGAGGCCTATTACATTTTCAGTGAGAAACTCAATGATCATAGGCAGACATGGAGTACCTATGAAAAGGAATTTTACACTGTATTTTGTACTCTCAAGATGTGGGAGCATTACTTGATGGGTAAGGAATTTGTTCTCTATACGGATCATCGAGCCCTAAAATTCCTAAGTGACTAGACGAGACTCTCAAGCCCTATGCATGCAAGGTGGTCAACTTTTCTCCAAAGATTTCCTTTTAAGATTGCTCACAAGAGTGGCAAGTCAAACTTGGTTACTGATGCCCTTAGTCGGAGAGCCTTGTTACTCACGGAACTTAAAGGAGAAATCACAGCTTTTGATTGCCTTCGAAACTCGTACAATGGTGACGAAGATTTTAGTGCCATTTGGAAGAAGTGCTAAGGAGGCAAGGGTACGAAAGACTATTATGTTCACAAAGGGTATCTCATGAAAGGTAACCAACTTTGTGTACCTAAAACCTTGCTACCTGATCATTTGGTGTGGGAGATGCACAGAGGAGGGTTGTCCGCACACTTGGGACCTGACAAGACCATTGCTGCCCTAAATGCTCATTTTTATTGGCCACGGTTGAACAAGGATGTTGAAAGAATGGTTAGGCATTGTCGAGTTTGCCAAGAAAGCAAAGGCCAAGTCAACAACATTGGGCTCTACACTCCTCTTCCGATCCCTAAGAAAGTATGGGAAGACCTTAGCATGGACTTCGTGTTTGGCCTAGCTCGCACACCTCATGGTTTTGACTCTATCTTTGTGGTTGTAGATAGGTTGTCAAAAATGTCACACTTTATACCATGCCGTAAGACAACAGATACCGCGGGAGTTGCAAGACTTTTCTTTTGAAGGTGGTGCGCCTATATGGAGTCCCATGCACCATTACCTCTGATCGTGACACAAAATTCCTCTCAAGTTTTTGGCAAACCTTGTGCTGTCTATTTGACTCAGCTTTGTAGTTTAGCACCATGGCTCACCCCCAGATCGATGGCCAAACGGAGGCCACTAACCGAACTCTTGGAAGTATGCTGAGGAGCTTGTGCCATGAGAGGAAGACTCAATGGGACTTAGCTATTCCAGTGGCTGAGTTTGCTTACAATGGGGCCACACACCAATCCACAGGCAAATCCCCTTTCTCCTTGGTATACATTAAGGTTCCTAATCATCTTGTGGATGTAACCAGCATTAACAAACCTCCAAGAGCCAACACCACGACTATATCTTTTGCTGAGCATACGCAAGAAGTCCTAGAGGCCGTAAGGAACAGATTAAGCAAGACCTATACCAAAGAGAAAGCAAGAGTGGATGCAAGTAGGCGAGTGCAAATTTTTCAACCTGGAGAAGAAGTCATGGTGTACTTCAGGAAGGAATGGATGCCTACGAGTTTGGGTGGCAAGCTACAACCTAAGAGATACGGACCCTACAAGATTCTACGAAGGGTGAATGATAATGCGTACGTGGTGGACCTACCCGATGAATTTGGCATCTCCAAAATATTCAATGTGGTGGATCTCTCACCTTATTACAACCCACTCCCTTTGCCTTCATGACTTGCAACTCAGGACGAGTTGGTTTTCAAGAAGGGGAGGCTGAAGTAGGGCATTCAAGATCTTTCATTCATGTGCAAGCTAAGTTACATATGCATGGATTACATGAGGGACGTTCGGCCAGCTAGCTTGTTCATTGAATGTTTTGGTTACATTTATTTACGCATTTTCATTGTAATAAGTCGGGATTTGATCTTTTGTTTTCTTTCCGTTGCTAGATGGGGTTTAGCAACTAATAATGAGGAGAGCAAAATGATTGTAATAGCCAACAAAGGCTTTAATTCCGCCTTGATTTCAGCTTGTTTAATAGCTGATCGAAAATAAGGAAAGAAACACTTGAATTTGAATCAAAACAAATCACGACTGCTCAGTGCAAGTAAGGAAGCACGTGTTTGTGCTTGAGTACATTTAATTTCACCTCTGATTGGCTGTATAATTTTATGCAAACCTCGATCACCCCACAGGAGTTGGTGGTCATTGTACGTTTATCCTATAGTTCAAATTGATACCATTCGCATACCACCAGGCTTGTTCTTATTTGATCATTCGAACTTGCACCCAATCTGAATTCGTTTAATCAAGTTGGACCTTGCTTTCTACATTTCCCTACGTCATTTTTATGTCCTCTTACTCGGCTGACTTGTACTTGCTTTTCTTGCGAGTTGAATTGCGAGAGAAGAAAAGAAATGGAGCAAAGGAAGAGAAAGAAAAAGAGCGAACAGAAAAAAAAAGAAAATAAAAAAAGGAAAGAAAAAAGAAAAGAACAAAAAGAAACGAAACAGAAAAGAAAAGAAAAAAGAAAGAGAGAAAAGAGAGAGCTTATTCAGGAAGTGCAAGACCAAATTAGTTCGCAAGACTAATTAGGCATTCGCACAACCAAAGAGGAAGCACGCGCAAGACTAATCTAGAAAAGAGAAAGAGGAATGCGCAGCCTTAAAGAGTGCAAGACTAATCCAGAAAGAGAGAAAAAGAAGGAAAGGCACGCGAAAGAGGAAAAAAGCAAGAAGCAGCTACACAACTTGTTACATTCGGCCAAGCTCAAAAGGAAGAAAGGAGAGCACAAGCCAAAAGAGGAAACAACTTTGACATTCAGAATTTACTTAGCTTTAGCTAATTGGTAAGTTAATACTCATTGTTTGTTCTTGGTTAGGCTAGTGCCTCGCTTAGCTAGGGCAAACATTTTTCACTTATCAAATGGTTCAACCATCACCATTTGTGGCGTGATTTGACTTTGGGGCTTAGGTTCTTTACTTTCATTGTTCGGGTTGAGGTGAGACATTACCGAGGTTTGAGCATTGCGTGGTTGGAGTTAGAGTCTTGTTCATCCAGAAAGTAGCAATTATCCGTTCGTGTGGAATTCTCAACGAGTTTCATATCACATTTTCAAAACTTGCTAAGTGAAAATTGATTGAAAACTTACCAAACTTATCATTTGATAAGAAAAAACTAAGTGAGGTTTTTGTCAAGCGCAAACATGTTAAATTTTAAATTAATACAATATTAGGCTACTTTTTAACTTTAGAAGTGATTTAAAAAGATTTATTGGAACCAACTCGAATACAAAGTCTAGGAAAACAATATCAAGACTTTATGTTTGTTGATGATACTTTAGGTTAATTCGGGTAAATTTTTAAAAATTAAAAATTAAAGCACCCAATATATTTATAAAATTTGCAAGAAATATTTTTTAAAAAAATTTTCCATGATCATAAATATGAGTATTGATCATGAAACAAAATTTGAGAACTATAAGTTCACAAATTTTTTATAATCAAAATAAAATTAGCTATAGCTTCTTAAATTTTGAGACGCCTAAACAAAATTGGAATGTTTAAAGTAAGATTAGAATAGTTGAAGAACCTACAACTATAATATGTCAAATTTTATGTGCAGCAAAGTTGTTAATACAAATCATCGCCTTTTTCATAAATAAAATATCTATTTGATTGTTGTTACTCTGGAAGGTGATCATTCACCTTATGTTAGTGCCTATCTAGAACATCATATACGAGAAGAAGAAGATAATGATGCAACTATTTCATTAAGAGGAATCTAAGAGTAATGTATACAAGATAAGGAATTCTCTCTAGTACTTTAGTAAGTTTTACTTGTTCCTCTTGACCGACGGCTCACTAGCAATGCAAATGCGCGTATTTGCTATTTTGTTCTATCTTGATTCTACTTAACACATGACAATAGGTCATTTGTTCGTTGGTTCATTCAGGCATATGCCAAGACCTTGGGTGTGCACCAACTTTCTCGTTTCTGGCGTACACCGGAAAAGATTGGCATGCGCCAATCTTAGACCAAAATCAACCTCGGGTGCGCACCAACTATACCAGGCGCGAGCAATTTGCTCTCGAACGAACACACCTGGCGCACGCCAACTAGGGCTGGCGTGCGCCAAGTTAACAGCAGAGTTGCAACGAGTTGCAAATAGAGTAAGTAAGGATTGTCGCACCACATGGATTGCTTTGTTAGGCCTACTCTAAGGTTTACTTACTTAACTAGGATCAGATTATGAAGTTTTGCTGTTGAACACTCGTGATCTAAACTCTAAAGATTGAATATAAAGATAATAAGAACTAACACTAAGATAGTTTTGGTCATAAAACAGATTATCAACAACTAAAGAACTAAAAATGAGTTAAGTACCTTAAAAGCCAATATAACCAAGTGATTCAGGGGGTATACGAAGCATGTAACATGGCATGAGTATTTCAAAGGCAATCAATCTACACTTTCGCGCTAGAAAGATCTAAATTGATCCTTAACCAAGCTTAGAAGGTTGGATATGTTCTTTCGACCCTACCAACCAACTAAACTCAGTTAAAAACCAACTATGCATATCACTCAAAGCACAATTAGTAACTAAGGAAGATTTCTCTTCTTTCAAAGCAATCATTCATCAAACTAACATTTCTATCAAACCTATCTCCTTTTGGTCTCAAGATTTGACTAAGTACAACAACTTGGTGATCAAACAAGTCATAGCATGGCAAGAAGCTCGTTAATAAGAACATGTTCCTACACATATTAACCCCTCTAAACCGTGGCTACATACAAGGCAATAAGGCACAAAACTCACAACAAACTACTAACACATATTTATATAAACACAAGAGTCTATATTTACAAATGAAAGAGCAAAGAAAAGGAAAGAAAGCTTAGCAAAGTTCTTGGCTTTCTTGCCTTCACCAGCTCGTCCAAGAGAGAGAGAGAGAGATGTTTTGTCACTTTTTCACTTATCTTTCTTCCTTAACTCTTACACTTAGCAAAATATCTAATAAACTAAGCTAGAAAGTCAAAATGTTAACAAAATATCTAAGCTATCTTATCCTAATACAAATATCTAGCTAAAATATCTAGGAAGTTAGTTAACATGTCTCCCTTGCCTTCACAAAAGACTTAAGCCGACTTAGGAAGTTTTTGCCATTTGTTTGTCTAACACTCAACTTTTATTTTACTTCTGTCAGTCTGGTCTGGCGTACGCCATCTTCACTTGGCGTGCGCCAGGTCTTCACAATTTTTATCCTTGAGTGCATCTGGTCGTCTGAGTGAATGATCGTCTAAGTAATGGCTACTTGGCGTGCGCCATATAGGATTGGCGTGCGCCATCTTCCCGTTCTTTGTATTCTTTAGCTTCATGACTTCCTTCTCGTCCTTGGCTTTGCGTGTTCACTCGATTATCCTCCACTTCTCCTCGAATAGGATCTTAAAAACAAGCAAACTCAATGAAAAACCATAAACTCAACATAAACACACAATGAACAAAAACTAACACTATGATAGCTAAAACGCAACTAAATCAACCTAAAATACTAAGAATGATCTAATAAAAGGACACGAATAATGATTGTTTTTGACACTCATCACACCCCCACACTTAAATCTTTGCTTGTCCCCAAGCAAAAACTCAAAATGCGGATAACCTAAACAAAAATCAAATACAAACAAACAAACATAAAATAAGGTAAAGACATGGCATGAATAGATCAACACTTAACTTCCCTCAAAAACATCAACTCGCATCCAATGAAATCATAATATAAATTTGTTCATCAATCTATAACACAAAGCACAACAAACTAGTAGGCACCTCAGCACTCAATTGTTTAGGCAAGTGTTAACTCTATGTAAAAGACACTAGAAGGTTGACCTCACGAGGATAGACAAGTGTTTCACTCATATAATCTGTATGGTCAACTTCCTATCACTCGCATACATGTCAATATATCTTAAAGCATCATACGTCCTACTCAACATTATCTAAAAATCGCAATGGTTGCTAATGATCGGGGGTCTTTCCATCAGGTTGTAATGGGGCTTAAGGTAAAGGTGAGGTAACATATTTGGATGGTAACTAAACCACCCAATCCGAGGACATGTCACAAATATAACTAATCGCTCGTCTAATCTAAACATCCTCACAAATATCTAAGCTATCTTATCCTCTTCCTCTTCTTCCCTCTCACATCCCTTCACGTTTCGTGCCAATTCAATTTATCAACGGGATAAACTAATCTTATGCGGTACGCTGATGCGGTACGCCATATATGTTTGGAGTTTTTTGGGTTCTAAACTGTCCCAAGGCTACGTTGCAAAAAAATTGGCCAACATTAAGATCATTAGTTGCGTTTTAGAACCTCATAATTATCGTACAAAATTTTTAAAATCACAGGTATAAAAATAAATTTTTCCTTTTTATATACTTTATGGCTCTAGTCGCTGAATCGAAGATTTTTTCTTCCCTCTATCCATCTCCTTTAACACCTTTTCAATATAGGTAAGGACCAAAAAAAAATGGAACAACCACGAATCAGCGCCTTCTTTGTGGCTCTGCCGCGATCAAAGCCCATGGGCCATCTCCATGTCTTGAAGAGCCAATCACCATCCTCCTTAGTCCTTCCAAAACAAAGAGACCAAACAACAATAGAAACAAATGGAGAAGAAACCCGGGAAACGGAAGAAGCAGATGGAGGTGGTTGTAAAACCCAAGAGAGCCAAGGCAACGAGAACTAGAGCTCTCTCAGGAGAGCAGGAGGTTGATGAGCCCTACCCAGCTCACCTTCGGCCCTCCCGGGAGGAATGCGAGGCCGTCAGGGACTCCCTTTTAAGGCTCCACGGGTTCCCTTCGGAGTTCGCCAAGTACCGCGACCAGAGGCAATCAAAACCGTCTGGGCTGCCGTTGGATGGCGGGGAGGAGAGCGTCTTGGACGGGTTGATCAGGACGGTGCTCTCCCAGAACACCACGGAGGCAAACTCCCAAAAGGCTTTTACCAATCTTAAAGCTGCTTTCCCCTCCTGGCAAGATGTGAGTTCCCGTTTCCACCTTCCAATCGTTGAAGTAAATCCCACGTCCACCCAATTTATGAGCGATGAAATTCTTCGATGACTTTTTTTGGGGTCGGATATTGATTTTCTGAGAATGATTTTACGCTAGGTTGACCCTGTGGCTGATTGTTGTCCCGTGAGCTCTTGTTTCTTGGCATGAGATTGAGAGTGGTTCAGCAAACTCGAACTCGTTGAACAATGTTTGACAAGACGTGTAGAAGTAGATGTTGAAATTATATCATCCTATTGTTTTGAAAGGTTGTTGGTTGGATATATAAAATATATATAGCAGTGAGAGTTGGATTCTTTCGGATTTTAGTCGATGATTCTCCTCTTAATGTAGGAATCCTCCTACTCTCCCATCCTTAATTGATAAGCTAATTCCTCATCAGCAATTTGCTATCTTTTTTGGAGATATTTCATCATTTCAAGGGTTTCACAGGTTAAAGTATGTTGCATCGAGTGATATTTCAGGTTTGATAGAACTTGCTACTTGGTTATTAAACACAATTTTGTATCAGGTGACAGTATTTGATTTTCTTTTTTGGATGGATGTCCATGTTTAAGGTGGTTGCTGCTGAATTGAAGTCCATCGAGGATGCCATAAGATGTGGGGGCCTAGCTCCTACCAAGGCGTCTTGCATTAAGAACGTTCTAAATTTGCTGCTACGGAGAAGAGGAAAGTTGTGCTTGGAGTACCTGCGCTATCTGTCTGTTCATGAAATAAAGGCCGAGCTCTCCTGCTTTAAAGGAGTTGGCCCCAAGACGGTACTCTACTTGTACCGACTCCTAATGCGTAACATAACTGCAAAAGTTCAGTCGCTGATGTAGAATGCTGAGGTTGTGTCCATATATGCTATCTGCATGCTTGCTGCTAAAAAAAAGAAGAAAATTGACCTCATTTGCTCTTGAGCTTTCTGTGAATTTTCTTACCCTCATGCTTAATAATGGCAGGTAGCTTGTGTTCTCATGTTCAATCTTCATCATGATGATTTCCCAGTGGACACACATGTGAGTACTTCTGCCTTTCCCTCTGCAATATTGGAGCATTCTAACACCATTATGTTTGGCAAAGCTGAATCTGTCCGTGCCAATTTTGATATGGCTGCAGGTCTTTCAGATTGCTAGGGCAATCGGTTGGGTTCCTGATACAGCAGACAGGAAGAAGACATATTTTCATCTCAATCAGCGTGTCCCAAATGAACTTAAATTTGATCTCAATTGTCTTCTATACACACACGGTAAGATATGTCGAAAATGCATCAAAAGGGGAGCAAACCAGCAAGGAAAGGATCCCTGCAATAGCTCTTGTCCTTTGTTGAATTATTCCATAAAGTTTAGTCCCGACGTTACTGTCGAAACTAATCGATGAGCATGAATGTGGAATAAAGGCATCAAGGCCACCTTTTTATTTTGAAACAGTAGTGTTGCTCATTTCCTGAAGTTCTCCTCTCCGAATCTGCACTCAGATTTTTTTTCTTCAAGAAATCAACCTCTGACACTTGAAGACGGCAATCGGATCTTGTAGTCATAAGTTCAGGTTAAACTTGGCCTACAAAGAATAATAGCCCAAGGTCAAACATTTATAGTTGTATCTGTACCCAAGTTGTTGGTAGTATCCTTTCGAAACTGATATTGTTATGTATTCACTTATTGCTCATTTAGTGAAGGCTTGAGGTATTTCATTATTGGGAAGCTGATTCGATCAATAATAGGGAGGCAAATGCTAGATTAACAAATGACTTCTGGCTACAAGTATTTACAATAAAATGATGAACCACAACATATTATTTTTCAACAAAAGCTACCAAAATTGATTGTACCTTTAAAAAAAAAAGAGAAACTGTTTGGACTTGAACAGAAGTTAATGATTAACTGGTTTGTAAAACTAACAAATACCACGCAACATTATCAACGGAATATCATCTACATAGGAGGAACTAAAGACTGACAGAGAAAAAAAAGTGAGTTGGAATCAACTAGTTCATTTTGATAATAAAATGACCCATTGCTTTTTTCCATGCAACTCACTTTATTTCAAACAAAGTTGGCTCAAGAACCGTATAGGAAGTTCAAGGGAGTTTCATCAGCTTTGTCACATTGACCATTGTACCCGTAAGAAGTGCAAAGTATATTTCACTATGGGAGTAGATTAGGTGGGGACAAGTATTTAGTGTTCATATGAGGACTAAAGAAAAGAAATCAATAAGAAAGAGATTTGGTAAAATCATCCTAGCTTCTTTTCTCTCTAATTATTCTATGTAACCACCTAATTTTGAATTAATATTTTTCTCTAATTAATTAATTTCTCTCACCGATTTATCTCCACATTTTTTTTTATCTCAAACCCCTAATTCCTAGCCATTATTATTTTTTTCAGTAAATCTAATTTCTACAGTATTCTCTTTTGAAATCCAACAACGACGATTGTACTCTGGCGACGGCACCGGCGACCGACTACCAACACTCGATGATCGTCCTTTGCCTATTGTCGACCCTTGATGATCGATGACCCCCGAATATTGATATCTGATTTCGTCTACCGGCTTCCTCCTGTCTACCAACAACATCCCACTTCTACCGGTAACGTCCTCCATAAATATCTCATCTTTTATTCTGTGTTGCTGGTTTTAACAATGAATGTATTCCTGTTTGACGATGATATTTTGTTCCATGACAATAACGATTCAACAAACCTGGAAGGTACATTTATTCGGTCTTGATGGTTTTTGTTCGGTGTTACTGGTTTTTTTTCTATATTGCTATTTTTTTGTTTTGCTTATTGGTTTTTTGTTCAGTATTGCTGGTTTTTTATTATGTGTTACTGGTTTCTTATTCGGTGTTACTTGTTTTAACTGTGCATGGACTCTCTTTCGCACGATTTGCAAAATAAAGGTACTACCGCTTGATGCTTTGGATGAAGATGATGTTTTGTCACATGGCAATAACGATTTAGCTAACATAAAAGCAGCGTGTATTCTATCTTGCTAGTTTTTTGTTTGGTGTTACTTTTTTTTCTGTGTTGCTAATCTTTTGTTCTGTATTGCTAATTTTTTGTTCGATATTGCTTTTTTTTATTATGTGTTGCTAGTTTCTTATGTGGTGTTATTTGTTTTAACCATGCATAGCTCTCTTTCCAATGATTTGTAAAATAGAGGTACTAATGTGTGTTGACTCGGATGTTGATGATGGTTTATTATATGGCAATAACGACTTAGTTAACCAGAATGTGCATTCATTCTGTCTTACAAGATTTTTGTTTGGACTTGCTTGGTTTTTTGTTCGATGTTATTGATTTTTTGTTCTCTATTACTGGTTTTTTGTTCTGTGTTACTAGTTTTTTATTCAGTATTATTAGTTTTTTGTTATATATTGCTGGTTTCTTATTCGGTCTTGCTGGTTTTTTGTTTGGTCTTATTGGTTTTTTATCCAATATTGTTACTTTTTTATTCAGTGTTGTTGGTTTTATTTTTCTGGGTTGCTCGTTTTAATTGCATTTGGCGATTTGTGAATAGGTCTACGACTGCGTGTTAGTTCAAATGAAGATGATGGTTTTTAAGTGACAATTATGATTCATCTGACCTAGAAGGTACGTTTAAACATTATGTGGTTTATGTTTGGGTTTTTTCATTGAAGAGTTGAACATTATTGGTATTTAATTTGATATTGCTGGTCTTTAATATTGGTTGCTAGTTTTTTATTCAGTGTCATTAGTTTTTTTTTCTCCGTTGTTGATCTTCTTTTGATGTTGCTAGTTGATCATTCATGGACTCTCGTTTGGTGATTTACAAATAGGTTTACCATCGTGTGTATGTTACAATGAAGATGAATGTTTGTTACGTAGGATAAATGCTTCAAATATTCCATAAGGTATGTTTGCACTTTCTTTAGTTGGTTTTGTGTTGGTGGTTGACGACTGAACATCACTTGTTTTTAATTCAATATTATAGGTTTCTTTTCTTAGTTGTTGGTTTGTTGTCCTTTGTTGCTATTTTTTTATTATTTGTTGCTGATTTTTTATTCTGTATCGCACAGTTTTTTTACGATGTTGGTGATATTATTCTTGTAGGCAACACGATTGAAGATTTGGAAAAGAAATAAAATTGGGTTAATCTACAGTTTCAAACGGTTAAAGAAGTTCACGACTTTTAAAGAATGTAATCAATTAGAAAGAGATTTACTATGATTAAAGATTATGCAAAAAAGGAAAGAAAAAATGGAGCAAAGACTAAGGAGGTACGCTATATCCAGGTTCTTCGCAACAAGGAAGGTTTTCGTATTGAGAGCAACAAGATAAAAAATGTAAAATATAGAGACTGTGTTCGGAGAGAAGAAAGGATAGAGTGCACAATGATGCTGGTATGAGGAATAAATCATCATACGAGGTTATGGTCAAAGCAGTTGGAGGTTTGGAAAATCTTGAATTTCTTAAAATAGATTTGAAAATCTGTTAGGGTAGACAATGATCAATGCAAAAGGGTAAAGCAACAGCCTCAAAAAAATATTTCTAGGATGAGGCATTTTGTAATCCGTCTTTTTTTTACAAGGTACAAGTCAACATTGATGAACAGATTACCCACATATTTTGGGCAGACCAAAAAATGTGGTTGGACTACCAACTATTTGGTGATGCAATTATTTTTGATACTATATATCGAACAAACAAGAACTACTGGTTATTAGGTAATTAATGTAACAGTGTATTTATCAAATGAAATTGGTTATTATTGATAACAAAATTGGTTATTATTATTTACTAAATATAGTTTAGTCTAATTTACTAATGGTTGTGCAAGTATGTTTTTAGGGTTCAACAACCATCAAGAGACCTGTATACTTGGCGTAGCTCTAATGCTTGACGAGATCATTGAATCATTTGAATGGCTATTCAAGATGTTCTTAAGCTGTATGGAGAATAAGGTGCCAAAAACAATATTCACGGACCAGGCCCAGACAATTGCTAATACAATAGAATTTGAATTACCTCACATGTGTTAATATTTCACATTAGTTTAATGATATCGTACTACTTATTTAATGATACACTGTTACTAATTTTCTTTATATTGTAAGTACATATAATGCTCTTTGAACGTGGCATATTTTGGAGAATGCAAAGAAAAGGCTTAGTCATATTTATATATGCCAAAGATATTTAGAAAAATGATCTATGATGTTACAAGTGAAGAAGAATTTGACTTATATTGGAATATGATGACTGGAAAGTCTTTCTCCCCAAAAGGGCAAGATTGGTTAAATTAGATTTACGTTTTTCAAAAAAAGTGGTCATCAGCATGAGTTCGTCAACATTTTACTTGTCACAACATAGTTGGCAAAATCTTGTAACGCCAATGTGAAACGATATTTACACCGGACTACAACTTGGTTAAATACTTTACTCATTTCAGCAACATGGTGAATAGCACTAGGAATGTAAAAAAGCAATCACATTATGATGAAAAAGTTAAGTTCCTCTTAACAAGCATCATACTTGTCCATTGGTCACATCCAATGAGGTTACATGCACAAAATATTTTTAAAGTTTCAGTGCCAGTATGAAGAATAAATTTTATATTTAATTCAAAAAGTATTTGAATTAAATCCCTTGCGAGGTAACTATATGTTTTCACCTATACGTGGTTTTGTTGTATTTTAATGCTGGTTCTGATATATGTTGTTGTGCATGTATTGTCTCAGTGGTTGAAAGTGTTATATGCTGGTTTGTGTTTGAGTTGTCACTAGTTTGTATTTAATGTCTTAGTGGTTAAAAGTGTTACAATGCTAGTTTGTATTTGAGTTGTAAATGGTTTGTATGTATTATCTCACTAGTTTATAATGTATCCATAGTGGTTTGTTTTTGGCTTGTCACTAGTTTTCTTGTGTTATAGTGCTGGTTCAGATGTATGTTATAATTTGTTTGAGTGTTTTTTATTACTAGTTAAAATTGTTACATTGCTAGTTTGTATAAGTAAAATGATTTTACAATGTACCGGACAGTGTTAACTATCGTGTTTTTAAGCGAAGTGCAAGTGCTAATGTGCTTCATTCAAGACTGGTGGATGTTCAGAAGAATCGAACATTGCTTACGTGTTCTTGCCATATGTACAAAATACTTGGAATACTTTACATACATATAATGAAGGTTATGGCAACTTTGAGTAGCTTTGTCGATGGAGCTAATTTTAGTACTTTGCCAATGGAGCTAATTTTAGTACTTTGCCTGATCATTATATTTTGAGGAGGTGGACCAAAAAGGTAAAAGAGGATTTGAATATATCGATGGACCAACTGAAGAAGGATAACAATTTTATGTAACACTATAAGTATTTGACATATAAGATGAATTAATTGGCTACTCTCGTGTATATGGATTGAGAAGATGTCAAAGAAGTTGATGAAAAGTTAAATAAAATGATTACTCACTATTCACAAAGATTAATAGCATGTAATCAAACATCCTCCTTTATTGGTGAAACTTCTTTTTACTCATTATATTTGACTTTTGAATTACGTTTCTTAAATTTAACGTGCTCCAGTACAACAAGACCAACAAAACTTAGTCGATGATGAAAGCAAATCAATTTTGAAGTCATTTGATAAAACAATAAAAAAAATGCAATAATCCTAACAAGTCCAGAAAGAGGTTGAAGAGTACAAATGAAAATGGTCATGAAAAAGCAAGGAGAATGCATGAGGGAAAAACCAAGAAGTAACGGAAAAATGCAAAGATGGCAACAAAGATGATGTAACATTTGATCGATCTTTGGTAGACATAGATTTGAATCGACTACCCGAAGGAATTGGATTCTAACTTTGTTTTCTTTATTAAGATTTTGTGATGGTAGCTAGTATCTCTTATTCGCTAAACTTGTATCTCTTATTTGTTAAACCAATATCTTTTATTCATCTAACAAATATCTTTTGAACAAAACCATTATCCCTTATAGCTGACTATGACTTGTAAGTTGATAATGTAAATTCATCAAACAAATATCCCTTATAAGTCAAACTAGTATCCCTTATATGCCGACCCAGTATCCCTAATAAGCCAAACTAATATACCCTATATGCCAAACCCGTATCTCTTATATACTAACCCAGTATCTCTTATAAGCCAAACCAATATCTCTTATAACTAAACTAGTATTCCATATATGCCTAACCGATATCCCTTATATGTCAAACTGGTATCTCCTATATACTAAACCAATATCGCTTATGCAAAAACCAACATCACATATAGAAGAAAAATCAGTATAACATATTAGTCAAAATAGTATCTTATTTAACTCTAACTTGTAAGTCGATATTGTGAATTCATCAAACTAATATCTCATATGAGGCAAACCATTGTCTCTTACACACCAAACCAATATCACCTATGCAAAAACCAGTATCGCACTTAAAAAAAATAGTATATCATTGAATTCATAATACTATCTTCTTAAGAGTTAAACTGGTATCTTCTTATATACCAAACCGATTTTCCTTATATACCAAACTAGTATCTGTTATATACCAAACCAATATCGCGTATACACAAACCAGTATCACAAACAGAGAAAAACCAGTGTTGTGCACAAGGAAAACTAGTATCACAAATACAAAAACCAGTAATGTGCACAAGACAAACTAGTATCAGGTCTTTCAAAAATGTATCTCTTAAAGTCACCCCAGCAATATGGAAAATGGACCAGTATAACCACTATCAAATAGATAGACCAAACAAACTAATCTAATCACTATTAGTTTCATCATTGTGACTTATAAATAGACCATAAATACAACTACTTTTGCTTTATTATCTTTCCTTTGGCCATCTTCGTCATTATTGGTCATTCGTTAAACCACTTCAAAGCCTTGGACAATACATCAGGTAGCAACAAGTTATCTAGATGTATAACGATATCACGACAAATGTCTTTCCTCACTTCTTCCATGGTGTCTATCCAACCAAACTTCGGTAAATTATCTACTGCTATTCATACGTGTAATACTTCACAAACATGGAAGCAAATAATTTGTAACTTATTTTGTGATGTGATCTCAGCAGGAGAAACACAATTATATGGATCTATTGTTGCTTAGGATGGAGTAGACTTTCAACCCACGAACTGAACCAGCAAGAACCTCGGCAAAAAAGCCTCAACCCAAGCTATGAGCAATCTAAGAACCTTAGTCCAAGTTGAATCATGCCATAAACAAGGATGGAAGACTTGTTTGATAAGTGAAAATAAAGTTCAAGCTGAACAACACACAAGCTTAGGCAAGAACAAGCAGAGTTATCAAAACTCACTAAGTCAAAGACTTATAATATTCAGAATGAATTCATGTATTGGGGTCCACGTTTTATTATGCTAGGATGCCTTTATATAGGCTACAAAGTCTTCAAACGTTCCTAAACAATCTAACTCCTAAAAAAGAGCTTGCAATCTGGCCAAATTATACTTATTCCTAAATAGGTGAATTCTGGTTAGATTGTAATCTACTAAATAAGAAGTAATCTAAATACATAATATATAATAGAATAACTAATATTGCAGGTCCTAAACAAGTAGATGCATGGACTAAATAGGTTGAAATT
>SOPF01026581.1:75011-95074 GCA_012979155.1 Hypericum perforatum | reverse complement strand
CGTCGGAAGGAGGGACTAATTGTCTGTGTTTTTTTGAATAGTAGGGACTGAATGAGTAGTTTTAGAACAGCAAGGATTAAAAAAGTTGAATGACCAAAGTAGAGGGACTTTAGCCTAATTTACCCTTTATTTTATTGTTTCCTGAAGGAAGCCGGCATCTCACGGTTGGACCAATAATTTAATAATTTGTGTACAATTATATTGCCGGCTGATTGATTGGAAAACTTGACTTTGGTAAGTAAAAATTTACGTACCGATAAAATTTGATAACAAAAACAAATAATTACATGCATAAAAGTTCGCTGAAAGCAAATGAATAAGCCAAATCCACTCCAATATTGGATATATTATCCAACTCTTCAGAAGACCCCTATCAACATGATTTAAAACATTTGAAAATTATTATACTAAAATTTATATATTTACTTTATTTTAGATTTTATTAGATTCTTCGCTACTCCAGGGACACGAACGACAGGACAGGTGTCCCCCGCATTTGACGGGTGAGAAGAATCCCAGCAAGTTGGTAGGGACGACCGACCTCAACGTGTCATATTTCATAGGAACGAAGCGGTCAAATGTTCCACGTTCACAATTCTTTCTATTTTCTTATTTTGGTTTTACCCTCTCTCTTTTTTCCATGGAATGTCTTTTTCGTTCGTGTTTGATGATTTGATCCCGTATGTGGTTTCCTTGCTCAGATTTATATTTTAAATTAGAATTACGAGGTCAATAAAACATGAGATTCATGGATAAATGTGGTTTCGTGTCCCAGCTTAAATTACTGAGACTTTGGAAAAAAATTGTTAAATTTTATGAACCCAATTTCAGAACCTCATTTTTCATGTTTATAAACAATTTCACTACTCAGTAGAAATGATATAGTCATCTTTGTAACTCTTCAAATTAAGCATTTCGGGCAGTAATTTCCACCACTTTTACTTCCCCAGTTGCAATGAAACCAGTGATCGTGTAAGAACAAATGCTTGGTCATCCGTTTTGATTTTATGATATCATCTTCGAATCTGAGCCTAAAGTTCACAACAGTTAATATATAAATTTTATATTTAACTCAAAATTTCATATTTAATATTAGATCTAAAATGATCTTATCATTTGGAATTGGTATTTAGCTGGACATTTTAGACTGAACATTGGGGCTAAAATGACCATATCAGTCAGCTGAACAAAATTTGGAATCAAATTATAATTGATATTCGAATTTAAACACAGAACAACCAGAATTCCAAATCTTTTTTTAAGTCAGATTACCTGAATACTGGGTAAAACCTCCATAATTGTCCGTGAAGACAATTACCAGACAACTATTCTTGGCGGTCACCGTATAATAGTAGCTATTTGTTTAATAGCGTAGGGACATGATAGGTTAAGACCAATGGAATTTTTTTAGGGTTGTATCCTTCAGGCATTCACGAGAATAAGGTATTCGTGAAAAAAGAAATTGTCTTGAATTCGCACATATACACACAAATATATGCAATCTTCACACAAAATATTTTTTCTTTACTGAGAATCCTTTCTTGTTAATGTTCGGCCGAATCAGATTGACAACTTTTATAACGAACTACTATTATATATGACGGACCATGAATTTTAACTACGGTTTACGCTAGCGCCTAGGCTTAGTAAATATGTTTTCCCGTCAAGCATTCGAGATTTTTCGTTTGAGTTAGTCTTCAATACCTCTTGATATAAGAGTATGTTGTGTACACAACGTTACATTGACAACCAGCAACTACTCGATGAGGGTTACAAGTGTTCATACACATATCTGTCATTAGTAAAATTATATCTGTTCAGATTATAGTAGCTCTATGTGAGACAAAATTCATTACATGACATATGCTCATATATATCGGATATCATATCGGGATCTCGCTAGTTATCTTAGAGTCATGCTCTTACATGCATTATCGACAAGATTGTCAAAACTAGGATCCCACTAAAGATCATTTTGGTATAAAAAAATCAGAGATCGAAAGATCGTAACATGGATCTTAAGACCTTACCAAGTAGAACTTGCATTCATAATAATTATGCTACCCAAAGTTAAATACTTTTAAATTAATTACGAAACATCAAATATTGTTCTTAAAAAAATACAAGAATATTACATAAATCTCTTGCACAAATCATTTGAAAAAGAGAAAATTAATTGAGAAAGATCATGCGAGCTAAATGGCACATCTTGAGATCTAGAATGTAATATCTTTTCTCTCTAGCATTGCTATTCGTCAGCTTAAATTTTATTAGAGTTAGAAAAGAAAAAAATGAGGGAGAAGAAGGAATGTGGAAGAGAAAGAAAAAAGAAATGAAAAAATGAAGAAAAAAATGAGAAAAATAGAGGGAAGAAACAAGAAAAATGTGAGAGGGAATATGGAGAAAATAAAGAGAGTGAAAAGAGAAAATAACATAACTTTTTGGGTAAATTACATCGAACCCCCTATGGTTTGGTATATTTAATGATGTCCCCATATAATTTGTAAATCGATTAAAAAAATTCTCTTAATTTGGAGAATTTATACAATTCAGCCCCTCACGCTGAAATTGACATATTTCTCCGGTGAGGAGGTACAAGAAATGACACATATTAAAAAAAATGGAGGCAAAAGAGGAAGGTGGAGGAGGGAGGAGGAGGAGAGAGGGAGGAGAAAGGGGAAATTCAGAGGAAGAGAGAGGGGGAAAGAGGAGGAGGAGAGGACAAAATCTGAAAATGGAGAGAAGGAGGAGGAGGAAGGTGGATGAGGAGGGCGGAGGAGGAGAGGGGGGGAGGAGGGAGGAGGAGGAGGAAAAGAAAGAGGAAATTCCTATGAAGAGGGAGGGGGAGGAGGAGGAGGAGAGGAAAAAATCCGAAAATGGAGAGAAGGAGAGGGAGGAGGGAGGAGGAGGAGAAAGGTGGAGGAGGAGAGGAGGAGGGAGGAGGAGGAGAAAGGGGAAATGCTAAGGAAGAGGGAGGGGGAGGAGGAGGAGGTGAGAAAAAAATTCAGAAGAGGAAAGGCGGAGGGTAGAGGAAGGAGGTGGAGGAAGAGGGCAAAGGAGGAGGAAAATGGAGAAGGAAGAAGGTGGAGGAGAAAGCGGAGGAGGAAGAGTTTGAAATCCGGAGAAAGAAGAAGGTGGAGGAAAAGGGTTGAGGAGGAAGGGAGGAGGAGGAAGAAGAGGAAGAAGAAAGAGGAAGAGGAAGAGAAGGGAGGAAAAAAAGTTTTTTTAGACCAAGAATATTTTTGTCAATTCGCATGACACCTCGCGAGAGAAGTACGTCGATTACGACGAAAGGGGTTGAATAGTATAAATTCTCTAAACTAAGGAGATTTTTTAATCAATTTGTGAATTACAAGAAGGCCAATATTAAATATACCAAACTAGAAGAGTCCAGATACAATTTACCCTAAATTTTCTCATCAATCTAATGTATGGGATCTCCTTTTCCAAATTTTTAATGTCACAAACAATCCTGATCTTTTATCGCATGGGCCGAAACATGCCTATTAAGTCCAGCACTTAATCCGGTTTCAACTCTATACACACGAACGCTGCTTCATCAACAAAATTGTTGATTACTGTCATTAGCAATCTAATGATCAGATAAGGGTTCCAAATAATTGATACAATAGTGTTTGCATCAATAACAGCATTCAATCAAAGTATATTTATATACCAAAATTTACAACTTATAAATAAAAATTCCGACCTACTAAGCCTCTACAAAAACCCTACTTTGGTAAAACCCAATATTATATATTGAAATAGAATCAACTTATAAAAAAACACTAATACAACAGTACAGTCGTACATATCGTACCAAGTTCTCTATTCTTCTCCTGAAAAAGCTTTGATTTCAAACTATACCATTACTCTTACGCATAAAAAACAAACTCTAGATTCTAGTGCAATGATGGATATCTATTCTAATATTTTCATTTGAAAGCAATATTTACTCTTCATCTCATGACCCCATTTTTACTCGAGTAAGTATAACCATTTGAGATATATCGATAAAATGTATTTTATTATCAGTAGAAGTGTTACTTTTCACCCATGGGTAAAAGTGATATATGATGGCAATATTGAATTGGCTTTTTGGATGGATTAAAATAAAATGACGTGTACTTCACGACAACCAATATTGGATTTCACCAAGCATTTGAACCTCAAAGTAAAAAAAAAAAAGAAGACTTGACCCAAAAAAAAGGTAAAAAAAGAATAAGATTGCATTGCAATTTTTTTGGGATTATGTCGACTACTAACCCACCGGGATTAGTTAAAAAATATTTCTTAAATAACCATTAATTAATTGGCTCTAATGGTGGTGGACGTTTCATTAATGGAGAGTTAGTGGATTCCCTTTCAAATCAGATGTTATTTAATTGGCTTCCCCACTCTCAATATGATAGAATGGTATATAATTAAAAAAACCAACTAATAGACGGTAAGCGATTGCGAAAGATAAATTAACTTCTAATATTCATGATTGAGAGTGTCAAATTATTTTCTGAGAAAAAATAAATTATATTCGCGAGATTTAAACATAAAGATTTCCGCAATCTGAAATATTACTACTTGTACAACTATCATCATTTAGATGCTTAGTTTAAAACGAATAGTACTTTTTTTTTAGGGAAAAAAACGAATAGTACTTAAGTAAAAGTTATTGTTAGTTCCCTTAAGAATATTTACTAAAGTTTATGCAAGTTGCTTATTGTTTCAAAAGGGCGCTTATTAAGGTTGGCACGTGAATCCATGTGAAGAGGGTCCTCAATGTCGTATTCTACTAATTTCATTGGGTGTTAAGGTTCTCGATAACGCATAATCAAGGAACAAGTAATTGAACTTTTTTCCACCTTTTGACCTTGAATTACTTGCTTAATATAACCTTTTAAATTGTTAATTCTACCCGAAGAAGATTAAAATGAATTTCCATCAAAATTTCTTGTACTTTGTGTTATCATGCCAAATATTCTTTATCGACTTTTTAAAGCATGCAAATGCTGATTGCCTTGATTTGATTAGCTAGATAATCGGTACAAAGAGAAAGATCTGAGCAAGTTTTCTCTCCTTTCAAGCAATGTTATTACAAGCATCAAATTAATTAGTTTCCAATAAACCTAAAACAAAAGAAAGTGAAGAGAGTTGAACTGAAGACAGGATGTCTTAGGACCTCCTCCAACAAAGCTGTGCAAAGATGAACAATGATGCAATTTTCAACTCTTGGTTTCTTGGATCGGATGTAGATAGAAAGCAACAGATTGATCAGAAAATTGGGAGAAATAGAGGAGATGCAAGACCTGGTAAATAATTTTTCACATAAATAAATCCAAATAAATACCTGAATTACGTAAAATTTATTATCGTATCTTTGATCTGGGAAATTATCGGCACTCAACTGTAATTATATTATCAGTTAACCGCCTTCTTGGACAGGACGAGAAAATCTGGTAAAAATTTTAGTAAATGTTGCGGGTGTTTAAATTCATATGTTATACCATACTTGTAAGTGATGAAAGCCTTAGTTATATATGAACAAAAAAGTTAATGCAACCGATAACAGCCCAATCTAGTAAATAGTATAATAACATGAGTTTTGTATTTAGCTTATCCCTACAAGTGAGACCTCTTGTCTCAGAAATTTTATTAGTCTGGGCTACCTCCGGTGAAGGCAGGGGGAACTCTATTGTTTATTAATTGGCCAATTATGTGGCTTAGCGGAACGAAAATAATTAAAAAGGGGGATAAAAGACCCAACGTGTGAATTTTTTCCTACGTACGAATGTACCACGAACCTAACATTTGAAGATAAAATATTTCCGATTAATGTCGGACATGGAAGTTGGTGGGTATATTTTCAGCTAGCTCAAACCTTTATTTATAAATATAACAAATTATGGATGTTGTCTCCCTTGCCCAAATATCAAGTAGTTTTCTGGACCGCGTTTTAACTTTTTAACTTTGTGTTTAACCAATATAAAGGGACACAACCAGTAAGAATCTATAGAAAATTGTATTAGCTTAATGAAATTTTAAATTTTATGGATATAAAAATACCATCAGAAAAAATTATATTCTATAGTAGAACACGTTAGAAATCTGACTTATGAGATCTTAAAAAATATAAACAGACAGGAACGGACAAGTAGAACAATAGTTTCTTCACGACCCACTAAAAAATAAGAATGATTGTGGTAGTGTGGAAGATTAAGTAAATATAAAATCAAAATTTAAATTGTTACCGTTTACATATTTATACCTTTTGTATCATTAAGTGTATTAATTTCATAGTTGAAAGGCCATTGGGTACCGTTCCGCCAGACGATGGTGGCCTATTATATTATATCACAACAATTCTCGGGGACATTAATATATTATACTTTTGAACGCCTTTCATTAAAATAACAAAATAGTTTTAATCTATCTATAGAAAAAAAATTAGAATACAGAAAAATACTTTTGACTTATATAAGGGAACGATTTGGGAAAAATGGAGATAAGTTGTTGCTATATAACAAACTATTTTGTGCACTTCTGAACGATTTTTTGGTGAATGGTTTTTTATATTGAATTATAGTTATTCAATCGAGCATGCCACATCATATTGAAATAATAATTATTACAATGATGCATTTTTTTTCTAAAAAATTCAAACCCAATTTTTTTAACAAAAATTCAATTCTTAACTACTCAGTGGACAAATATTTTTCTTGGAGTTACAAAGAATGTATGTGAAAAATCATGTTAGCAATCTCTCAAAAAATATTAGAAAAATTAATCTAGCTTAATAAAAAAAAATTAAGTTCAAACTGTGATAATGTTAAATATTTGTTAAAAAACATTTCTCACATTTTGAAATTTTTTACCCAACTTAAATGTTAATAAACCGAACAATATGTAAAGTCTTTTAAATATAAAAAAGTACAACTAGCGGGCAATATTATTTGGTCTATATTTAATATATATTCAATTGGGTGGCATTTACTGTTGAGAATCTTAGCATACACGTACCAATTATTTTAGAGTTTGAGAGTTTATTATGAATATTTAACACATGTTGATTAGGTGTTCATCATTTTAGTGATACAACTCTAATATTACTCTAATATTGTATATTTGCGAATTCAAAATCTGTGTAATACTCTTCTCAATGAGTCTCACTTGAAGAATTAGAAATTAAAATAGTGAACAAATAAATCTTGAAATTAAAATACTTGTTATTATAAGAATTGAGTTTAATATGACAAATTTAACATTTACTACTTGAACTGTTGGAAGTTAGTTATCCTTTTTAGAGTTGTTATGATTTTTCCAGGATATCAACTTATAGTTGATATTTTTTTTTTTTGGTGGGACTTATAGTTGATATTTGATAACAACTCTAATATGAATTATAGTCTATTTTTTTGAGAAGGATTGTCCTTAACTCTATGCGGCGACATAAAATACATGGTCAAACAAAAAAAATATAAAAATATATAGTTTTCCGGTCCGTTGGGATTTTTATGGGCGTTCCATTGTCTAAAAATAATTTAATATTAGTTGCCAATAAATTACAAATGAAAGCATGCCGTCTTAAAGTAAGTACAGGGAAAAAACCACACGACTTCTCAGACGTCTATTATAAATTATTATATCAGCAATGTGTTATCATTGGGTCCTTTTTTAAGAATAAAAACTTAATTTATAATAACTCTTCCAGAAACCCTTATAAAATTTCTATAAATTACTAGAAATAATCATTATCCTTCTTTTCATAGATATTGCCTAATTCATGTAAATTTATAACATTGGCCTAAATATCTGAAAATTTTATGCTTCTCACTGTAGTTCAGAGCCCATAACTTACAGAAACATTATATAACCACATATAATCCCACAAGTTGAAAAAATTGCTGATCAGATGAGGATTGCCTCCTCCCAAACATCACAACTTTAGACATAGAATCACTTCATCAATTAACATGATATCATATTTCCGATTAGACTAGCAACTATTATCCGTCATTTATTCACGGGTATGGATTTATTATTATATCTGAACTTCAAATTTTATAGAGTGGTCAAACAAAAAATCAATCAACAGAAAATATATTAATCATTAATCTATCTATCTAGCTAGGGAGAAATGATTTAGTAACAGACAACAACGAAAAAAGAAACAATTTCGGAAACTACGATGATGTTTTTTATTCGATTAGAGACATAAACCCAAATGGCCAAGTTTAGTAATAATATACAGAGAGAATCATTGAACTTTTCTTACACAGCTATGGCTTCTTGTTCAAATTAATTCTCCACTAAAAACCCTACCTTCTTAGTAAGGTTGCCTTCCATGAGCCCAGGCGTTATATCCATCGTGCCCTAGCTGATGAGCTCCTCCATTGGGAACCATATTGGGAGGGAGGTTGTACACGGGCAGGGCCGAGGGATCGGGCAACCCTGCCGGGTGGGTCCCACCCGGCGGGGAGCTGCCCTGACCTTGTCCCTGTCTGTGTCCGGGCTCCTCCTCCTCTTCTTCCAAAGGCAACCTTTCATAAGTCGCGTTTGCGAAAGTCGCAGCGATGACCATGACCGGCCCTGCAGCGATCAGTGGGCCCACAACGCTCCCACCGACGACCTGTCCCTGTCCGCCGGCGAGGTAAACCGTCAGCCCCGTCGCTCCGGGCGGGGCGGGGCCGGGGAGGAACGCGCCGGACAGGGAAAGGATCTCGAACCTTCCGTGGAGGGCAACGACCGCTCCCGGTGCGGCAGGCTGCCTTAGGGTTACGTTAGCCACGGAGCCGCTTCCGCTGAGGACGCACACGCCTCGCTGGCGACGGCGTGCGAACTGGGCGACGCTCTCCGCCACGTCAGCGCCTCCAGCCACCTCCATGACATGGCTACGGAGGGAGTTAGGGCTGTCCCGGGTCACGAAGATCGGGGGCTTGGGCTTGTTCTTGGAGCCAGGAGGACGTCCACGTGGCCTCCTCGTGCCGACCTCGACTGCACCCTCCCTAGGCTCGTCGACACCGCCAGTATCCCTATCCTCATCGGAGCCGTTCCGGTCGCCGGATTCGTGGATGTTCTTGCTCATAGAAGGAGAGGAGTTGTTGGGGTCAAGTGCCGGGAGGCCAACTTGACCCGTCCACCAAGGGTTAGCCAGGGCTAAGAATTTTAATGGACTAAATAACGAAATTCGATTATTACAAAAAAAGGGTAAGTGAAGAGAGTTAGGGTTCTTGAGGAGGCACTTCAAAGTGATGGGAAAGAAGAAAGACCAAACCTAGTGGAGGTGGAACGAATCAATGAAGCACTCAAAGAGAGAGAAAGAGAGAGAATAAAGAAAAGGGCAATAGCTCAGCACTACGCTACTCTCCGGGACAAAGAATATAGTTGGATCACAAAAGATCAATGTTTCTTTATTTATTTTTTTTTTAGAATGTTTATTTGTACCTTATCTCAACTAATTTAGATTGGAGTCAAATAAATTTTCGAAAAGTTTTAAAATTTTCCTAATGAATGTTCAACACTATTACGTACTTGTTTGAGATCTACTTAACCTAAAATCATTTTCTAGTCAATGTAATTTATTAGTGTGAACTCCGTGCTTTGCCTTAGTCTTAGGGTGGTTTTAATTTTGGGGAGCAATAGGGTTAAGGACTAACATATAATTAGATTGTAATTGTTCTAAGCTCAAAAAAAGTTATTGAGTTCGAGTTTTTTAAAGCATAACAAAATTAGAGTACTCTATTGATAAAATTTAGTAATATTCAAAAAAATTACCATTTTCTAATCTGAATTCTTGGTTTGATAATTATTCAAATATAATTTGTATTAGAAAAAAAGCTAACTAGGGTTAAGGAAACGAGTCATACGACCGACTCTCTGCTGAATTCCCACCATTTTCTTTCCCCATCACCCTTTAGACAACGTTGCGTTCACTGGGGCTAGCAACAGCTAAGATAACAATCAACCTTCCCACCAAAACAAAATAAAGATTACACAATCAAACCCAAATATTTAATATGGTTGATTAAGGCCTCTTCTGTGTCTTTTGTCTTAAATATTCTTTAAATTTTCGTCTCTTTGTTGGGTTAAAACGAGTCATCGAAATTAGGGTTTTCGTGGGGTCGCGTGTGAGTGGGCAGGTGGAGAGCACGTCGTTGTCTCGTGTCCCAACATTTCTTCAATGTTCAATTGTTCATGTAAGAGACAGAGTCGCATTATTATTAATAATATATAACATTTTAATGGATTAGTCACCAAAAATAAATGCAATATTTTACTGCTAGTTAGTTGCCCACAATCTTTTATTGTCTGGTCCGCCGTCGGCATACGTACTAACTATACAATTTTCATTTTTTTATATCGCATGCTATTTTACAGAAAAATCCAGCACTGGAGTAAACAGAAATTTTGACAAGTGTCAAAACTTTTTTAATACAATTTTATAATTGTTGTAAAAGTTTGAATTTGATATATTTCGGTTAAATTATATAACTTAGCTTATATGTAGTTTATAGTTGTCCCAGTGATCTCTCTGTGCAGCTCTAGGGACAAATCATTCAGAGGTCACTTTTTCTTTATCGTTAATTCTCTATTTGATTGAACTTATGAGTTGCTGCTGGTCTTGTTCTACTTGTTTTGTTTCTGATGGAAGCATTGTACGTGTGTTGGGAGACGTTGATCGGTATTTGGTCCCTAACCACATGAACTGGATGAATTTCGCCCATCAATTTAAAAATTGGTGACGTTACAAGGACTTGCTCGAAGATGCAAAATTGTGGCCAATTAAAAATAGAGGTTTTATGTTTGGGTAGAATCTTATTGAAACTTAATGTTATGTAGTTGCGACAAAAGTTAAAATGACATAAAAAAAAATCGGAATTCGCAGAACCTGAATGCTTCTCTACGAGATTTGAGAACAGTTGATTTTAAGTGGATATAAGGTAAGGTAAGCACATAACTCTTATCTTAAAAAATAAAGACCAAACTAGGATATGGATTCTATAATTTATATCCACGTTTACATATTCTCATATATAAATAGAGAGATATGGATTTGTATTGAGTGATGACAAGAATCAAATTATATTAAATGAACAATACAAAATTGGTAGTGTGCAAATTACAAATTTGTAATATCAATTAGATAGATATATTTTGGAGGATGCAAAATTATATTATGATTAGTAATACCATATAATATTTAGTGTTGACATGTTGTGAGTATTTAACATATCATGTTGCCTTTACCAGCAAACCATTTATTTTTTTTAGATCCTATTCTAATACATATTTTATTACAACGTGATAGGAATCGAACTCTGTACTTCTCAAACCCCTCCCTACCCTTGTGCTGCTGGACCAAAGGTCACTCGGCGCAAACCATTTACTGTTTAATGGTATTGTTTAGTTTTTAGTGGTGCCATAATATTTTGTCTAAGTTATAAGTTCAACTCCAATAGAGGCGGAAAATTTTATTAAGATATCGCCCAATCTATTTCCATTAGATTTTGTGGGTAAAAAAATGAGTTTTAAGAAAAAAATTTCCGGTTTGGTACATTATTTATATAAGTTCCAATTTAATCTATCTGAGGTTTTAGCATTGAGCAACAATACTTTGGCTTGGTGAGATTTGCTGAGTTCCGAGGCCGGCCGGCCTATCACAGCTTTTTGTCCGTCATGTGGCAAATTGGAGGAGTCAGAAATCGGACGACAGAGTTTTATTGGATTCTTCTTTCTAATTTCCTCCTTTTTTTTCTTTCCACTTGTAAACTATTCTCTCTTGCATATTCTAAAACTCATCATTACTCCATTATATCATTACTATATATTAAGATTGATAATACTGTTTGCAGGTATTTTTTTATATATGTTTTTTGTCGTTACGCCCGCCCTGTGTTGACGGTATATATTCACCAACGAGATTTGATCATAGTAGCAAGGAAAGTTGATTTCGATTAGTTATTAGGTTTAAGACTAACAAATATAAAAGATATTACTGGAAGAATTATTTGTAAAATATAGTTCAACATGTTAGACTCGAAATTTCACAAAAAAATATCATTCGGACCTTCAAAGAGAGACAGACATGTGGAGATAGGTGTGACCATGAATCGAATCTAATTCAAATTCGATTCCATTCAATTCGTAAAAAATTTAATTCGAATTCATTTCAGTTCAAATGAATCCTAATCCGGATTCGAATTCGAATTCGTCCAAAGATGAATTGAATATGAATTGATAAAATCATAATTCGTCAATTCGTCGAATCATTCACCGAATCAAATTTTTTGAATCAATTCAACAAATAATTCGTCGAATGACATATATAAAAGGATGAAAAAAAATTCAAAAATAGAAAAAAATAAATAGTTGCAAATGTCATTATTTCAATCCATAATCAAAAGAAAATGAGTCGTTTGTTCTTTAGAACACAAGTTTCAAAATAGAACTATGTGGGCGTTGATTCTTTTGTAACAAATGATACGTAGACAACTTAATTTGGTACATTAAGTACAAGCTCAATCTTTTAATTATTTATCCCAAAAAAAATTTAACATTTTTTAAAATTAAAATATTTAAAGTAATTCGAATTCGGTTGAATTCCATTCGAATTCAAAAATTTATAATTCATATTCGAATTCATTCTTGGACGAATTGTAATACAAGTCGTAATTTTGTTAATTCGAATTCGACGAATTATAATTCGAATTCAATTCAATTCAATTCAATTCGTGGCCAGACCTATGCAATCTGATTGGATTTCCAGTTCGAAACATACAATTTACAAAAACTTCTATTGCACTCTTGAGTCTTGAAGTGCCTCAAGCAAACATCCATTGATAACCATCCGCATCAACAGAATATGCATTCAAAAGAATGGGGTATCTTCCTCCATCTCAATTCTCAACAACGCGCGAACTCGTGTTTGGTTACAGAAGATCAAGAGCGGGCAGTTCTCTGAACTATATGCTTAGTCCTGCATGAAAAATCTGAGGATCCTGCAGCCAAGCAAAATCAACGACCAGCATCTTAGTTTGTTGACAACTCAGCTCGTCGAGTTTGAACGATGAAAAAGAAAATAACTCTGATCCCACCCACCAACATAGCAAAAAGAGATTGAAGATTATAGCCAACTTTTCTAAATGATGTGGTTTGATGCATTCCCAAATAGAATCTCATCCAAAGAAATTGACTACCTCTTGACCTTCACCACAAAGGCGTGATGCTTCTAGGAGAAATTGCATTTCATAATCCAGGTCAAATCTATTTTGTACATAGGCTAATGCCTTCAAAACATCTTTCACAGTGCCAAGCGAATTTCTTAGCATGGCTTCGTAAACCATGCTTATGTTATGTTCCGTTTCAATCTATATGATTTCTGAGGTTCACAAAGTGAAATAGTAGAGGCCATTACCTAAACAGAAAATACAGAATCAGAAAGGAGACAATGAACATCCCTGCAATTGCACAAGTCGTGCGGGTAGATTTCTTCTCAAACACCTGCATGCCAAGAATTTACTTGAAGTCAGCAACTTCGAAGCATCCGGTAAACAACAAGACGACCCTAGGCTTAAACTATAGGGTGTTTGTGCGGCACATACCATCTTGAATCTATCCATGGTTCCTGACATCACTCCCCTTGACACATCCATGCCACTGCCCTAGTGGGTGTGCAGCCATGGAAGTTGTTTTCACAAACGAAAGAAATATATATGTGACATCAATTTTAAACAACCTTCCATCTCTGAAATTTGAAAATGCACGTACCATCCGATCAAGTAAACGATTATGGCTCTCTACTTCTTCATGTATATCACCAGTCAGCTGTAAAAGCATTCGGGCAAATTAGATGACAAAATCAGCTCCCTTTGCCTGAATTATCTTCAAAACGGAAATAGGTACTTAAACAGCAAGCATGCAAGTAACAGAAACCAAAACAAAAGAAATGACACCAACATCGACCTCCTCAATTAATAACAGTTCTTCCTCCTTTTTCACAATGACAAGGACGTCAAGGCCTCTTCTAGTCCCTCCAAGGGAGTCTGAAGAACACACTCAATCCGATGCATTTCAGAAATTCATATTTAGACTTTCCCACAAGGACTCATCCAAAGTCCACCTAAAATGGAATCACCTCTCTAGCCAACAGAAGCAAAAGGCTTCTATTAAAGCCAAGCCCAAGTGTCAAAGGGTACCAGATATTCGAACAATGTGGTATTCTTAACACGACTCCTCAAATCAGACCCATTAGGCAGAAGATTGCACAAGCTTTGATTTCACAACGTGCCAGAAATGAGGGTTTCGCAAGCACAACAATGGGCACAGGATCACCTGCTCTAATGCCATGTTAGAACCTCAATGTCCAAAGCCTCCAACCCAAAACCGTAAGACAATGGGTCAATGAATATTCAATACTTATAATCTAGCCCCCAAACTCTTGCACTATACAATGTGGTATTCTCAACAGGACCAAGGTTCAATCCCCGAAGTCGCGGGGTTGCTTTGATCTCGAGTAATGATCATATCGGAATATTCTATCTCAACAAGTAAGTTCTAAATTACAGGAAAATGGGAGCCAACGAGAGGGGTCGAGATGGTACCTTCTTGAGGAAGCCAACTCGATCTTGCAAGGTGGATATGGACTTGTCGTTGTCGTGGTCGTCGACGACATCGAGGCGCGAACTCGCTGCCCTAAGCCCACCTTCTTCGAGCCCGTCGTCGAACAGCGCCGATCTCGAATTCCGGTGCTCCCTGCCGCCGCCGCCACCTCGCCGTCATAGGCCCCACCGTTAACACAACCACTCCACATTTTTGCAAAAGCAAAAAATAAAAATAAAAATAAATTGAGAGTTCGCTAACCTTCTGTAACTCATCCCTTGGATTAGGGTTCCTCTTTCAATCTCCACCTTCTTTCTCTTCTTTCTTTTTCCTTTTTTTCCAATTAATGAGAAAATTTTGTCTGCTTGTGATTTGATTCTGGGAGAGAGAGAGAGAGAGAGATCGACGTGTTCGCTAAAGTTTTGGGCTATTACTGTAGGAAAAGAAAAGCCCAATCTTGTTCCTCTCCCTATTGGCCCATGGGCCCAAACCGGTTTCAGAAATCGTATCCCAGCCCGGGTTAATATGCAGCCGACCAAGGTTTTAACAAACGCTGTTTGACCGGTGGTCCGACTGTGAATCGAGCATAATTCTGGGTCGTTTTTAGAGTAAAAAAGAGAGTGCGGTTGGATCGGACAAATTTTGGCCGGACTAGATGATTAGCCAAAAAACCCGATCGGACCGGATAGTTCACACGGAAATTTAGTATGTTTATATTTTTTGTATTTGTTTATATTTATCCATATATATATATGTATATATTTCAAAAAAATCATGAAAATAAGAAGAAAAATGGTTCGACCAGCAATTTGGTCAGTCCAACTAGCTGACCCAGAAGTCGGACCCAATTTCAAATCAACTTCCGAGTCGTTTTTAATAACCTGCATCCGACTTGTCGAATTTTAACATAGTTGTATTCTTATCGGGTTTAAAGGCAGTTACATTTTTTTTGTTCGAATTTAAGACTGTTAACATTTTTATTAACGAAAGCGCTTAGTGATAAGCAAGTGAGTTGTTTACGGGGCGTGCAAAAAGAAACGACGGCGTTTTTGTGCATCGAGATGTAAAAGGGATAGGCAAAGGTAGGAGACAATTCCAAAGGACGAAAACTTTAATCAGGATATTGAATGCGCCAAGCCGCCAACTGTTACAATTTTTAATGCATCCCACATGACACCCACCTGCCCCCCTCAGGCTTCCCATTGTACATTGCCAACCTAATTACACAATTTCAAAATCAACTTAAAGGATGAATTATCGTAAATTAATCCAAAAATTTTGACTTTGAGAATGTAGTTGTGTCAAATATTCATCGTGGCGAATTTACTACTATTCAAAAAAAAAATCGACCTTAAGAATGTAGTTCTGCCAACTTTCTCCTCGTCTCATCTTGTTGTTGTTAGATTGGTTACCGTTTTCTTTTACTTATCTCTATCGTATGTCGTCGTATTTTCTCTTCTTGCAATGTATTCTGCTTGATTAATATAGGCTTCGCGCTACTATTTTTAAAAAAAAAATATTCGGCTCCAACCAAGAGATTCGAGTACCAAATAGTATAAACAAAAAACAGTAAGTACACAACGGAATAGAATACTCTGTATGTATACTTAGCTTTGAACCTTAGTTAATTTAAACTCTGCATTTGTCTTTCTGCAACGCATTACCTACATAGCAGGTGCCCTATATAGTATATACCATCTTATGAATCAGACCAGTTTGGCATGGACCACTGAAAGGAGAATAAGAGCCTTGTCCGGAACTCCAGAGCGAAAAACAACAACACGATTTTCGTCGGCTAAATGCAATTTGAACTGCTACATTGTTCAAGGAGTTGGACTTGTATGATTTATTGATATGTAAGTAGAAAGTGGAAGCATTTGAATAACTAAGCATCAAGGAGTTGGAATGACTGTAACCAACTACTTGATGCTTAGTGGCAAAAACAAATTTGATTGAGAAAGATTCGAAACTTCTTTGCTCAGACTTGTACAAGTTAGCAACACTATGTACATAGCGAATAGAACAGCCATAATCAAATTTCCCTATATCATTTACTAATTGATGTGTGTAAAAAGCGAGATACCTGATGGTGAAGAACACGAATCAGCTTGTCCATCAGCAATACAAGTTGCAATCTTCATGCTCGTCGATTCATCTCTTGTTCACATGTATCAATAACTAATGTTTCCAAACAACTTTCATCGAGAAAATAAGATCTGTAGATCAATCAATCTGTTCAATCAAAGCAGCACGACATTGTAGCTGCCACTGCATACAATCTTCAAAATCAAAGCTACTAGCGCAGTCCAGTAGAGCATTTTGCTGTTGTTCGTAGCGACATATGTAATTTAAACCAACAAGAAGTTGACAGATAGCGGCCTCCATTTTTTTCCTATCCGCAAAAAACAATGTCTGAAGGAGAAGAACATTGGTCCGCTTGACAATTTGATGCTGCTCAAAATTGCGTTCGCTTTGCCACCTGATCATGTTGTGGGCCAGAGGGGCGAGCCATTTCAGAATTCCATCAAGGGTTTCTTTCCAGTCATGGGCAAGTGGAGCGTCATAGATAGCTAGATTCTTCGCATAGGACTTGAGATTAGTCCTCAAGGACAACCTTAAGCTGGTCGGCAACATCTGATACAGATCATCCCTAGCTTCCTCCCCGACTAAATGAGGATAGCGGAGAAGCTTTTCGATAACAATTATTACATTAGCATAATGCAGTGCTAGAGCCGACCCACCCACGGTAGAAGGAAGTGCATATGCCATGACCCTACTTTTGGGGCCAAATCGTGCACTATCCAGACCACCATACTTCGGGGCACCAGATCTTAATCGAGTGGAGCAACCCATATGACTTGCAAGCTCTCTTCGGAAAGCATTGTTGGCAACACTATAACAGCTAGAAATTTGGCTGCTCCGATCGTCATTGCAACCAGCAGCACCATCCCCATCATCATCGTCATCATAAGCCGCACTGCTTAAGCTAAGACAATCCATAAACAGCCTTCCAGGACTTACCCCACAGGGAAATATCATATCATCCCCATGAAATACCCCCGGTTCAACACCCTTATTTGAGTAAAAACGAGGCCTAACACCACTGCCCTTCCTCTCCCCTACACCCTTCTCAATCACACCAGGTTTAAGCTCACTTCCAAGGCCACTACGTCGACTCACAGCCCGTCTTAACGGGCCAGAAACAACAGATTCCCCAAAGACAACATTAATCCTAGCATAAATAGTACAGACAGTTCTGGCCAACAATTCAACAACCTTATCAAAACTCTGTCCCCACAAAGACACCTCCTTCAAGTGCCTAACATCCTGCCTCTGCCAAACCACCCTCTGCTCGAACACCCTCCGGCTCTCCTCGTGCTGGTGCACCTGAAACTTCTTGGTCGCCTGTTCCAGCTCGGCCAAGACCTCCATTTCGCTATACAAACTCGAGGTACTACTAATATACCTCTCCATCTTCCTAACCATAGAATCCATATCCTTAACCAGGAAACTCAACTCCCCAACATCTATGACCCCAGAAACTATATCCCCATAAACATGCTCAAACCCTTGCAAGGTGGGGTCCATACACTTCTTCCCCAATCTGGACACAACAGTGGCTACCCTGTTCAAGTCATCTAGTTTCTCAGACAGGGCAAGCTGGAGGAGAAAGGTATGGTCTTGGGAGACCAGGTTTTGGACACCAGGAGATGTAAAGACTTGAGCTTTAAGGTTGGAGATTTCTGGGTTTGTTAAGGACTTGTGTAAATGAACTGTCTTGGACATAACATTGGCTACCTCGAATGAGAGGATCCCAATTGTCTGCTTCTCCTTCTCCATTGGAGCTGAAGCTGACCTTGTAGAGTTGGTTTTGAGGTTCTTGTGGCTTACCTGGTTCCCCATCTTCAGTACCCAAGTGGGTTCTACAACCATTGCTTTCCTTCCTCCTCCTCCTCTTCCTCTTCCTCTTCCTCTTCCTCCTGAAGGTCTTCAAGAAAAACAAAGAAGCTTGGCTCCTCCTCCACCTCTTGGTTCTGTTTCTGTGATGAAGAGAAACAAAGAAGGATTGAGAATAATAAATATATAGTGTGGGATTTGAGAGAGATTGATAGAGTGAGGTGTTGGGAACTTTAATGGTGTTTCAAATTTGTCAAAGGGTAGAGAAGGAAGGAGGGATTTGTTGGTGTTTTTGAAAATGGAGCTTTGATGTGTTTGTCAATGACTTCTGTCTCTCTGCCCTTTGCAGTTGCAGCAGGGACGTGTTTGCGTGTAGATTAACTGCAATTGGTGCCTTTTGAAGGCTCAAGCCTCCCTCCCTCTCTTTCTTTTTTATTTATTTATGATAATGAGGTTTTGGAAAAGGAAGAAATTTATCAATTAAGTAGTTGTTCTAGGTTTCTTCATTTATATTTTTTTAATTCAATTTATTTTGCATACTAATTCAAGTATAAATTAGTTAGTATCGAACAAAATTCATTACCAACAAATATTAACATGGTATGACATGTCTTTAAAGACTCAAATTTGAGAAGTGATTAATACAAATTGATTTAAGTGTTTTATCGTGATTATTATTCTAGATCAGTTAGGATTAAAATCTTTTTGTCTAAATGTTTTTTTATGTAATGTTATATATATAAACATGCAATGATTATATTATACATTTGGAATTTAACGACTTCACCGGTACAGGTTGAAGATGGCTCGTTGTGTTCGTGCATTACGCGTTAGTATTTGATTATGCGGAAGGAATATACAGTTGGATTGGAAAATCGGAATTTGTTCTCACAGGATTTAAGTCAACTTATTATGTAGTTCCGTATCAGTTTTTCCAACAATCGATAAAATATTATTCTCTTTTAAAAAGAGCATATTAATCTTGGAGAGTCATATCTCTTTGGTAATATTCTGGTACTCAATTTTATATCGCCATCGGTATGCTGGTTCAGTGAAGTTTGTCGACGATTGAGTTGTTATTTTTTTTAATCCTATTATAATTCTATTCTATTACAACATATGCTTAAGACAAGATTTGAACCTTGAACCTCCACCAACTTAACACCTCCTAATACTACTAGACTACAAGACCAACCTTCCAATACCACTAAGTTACAAGACCACGGGTCATTGAGTTGTTATTCTTGATGAAGTGGGCATGGGTATTTAAAAAATACGTGTGACGTCACGCTGAATTTAATTGTACAAATTATGATGATGGCGTACGCTCATCATACCCAATTTGAAGGACAATCTTCACCTGCGACATTAAAACAGTGTTTATTGTACAACCATGCTGAAAATTATGTTTATAAAATATTTGAATAATTGAATAATTTACGCTAAAAGTTATTCCTCCGTGATCAACTCATCACACATACTGCTCACGTCCAGTGTAGTGGGAATTAGGAGCTTTCGATATCGCAGTTGACTTTGACTCAAAATTGCTTTTTTTGGGGACGGGTTTAGGGTAA
>SOPF01026581.1:24051-75001 GCA_012979155.1 Hypericum perforatum | reverse complement strand
GGTAAGGGCAACTAAACTGCCAAAACCAAACAGACATTAGCCGGTTTGACCTCGACTCATGTGTTGTTGGTACACCTATTCCTCCATTGTAATAGTTAGGACAAAACACAAGGACTTACCAAAAGCACTTAGTATCTCGCCTCCCATTCCACATTATGTGTTGTCAAAACAATTAAATGGTATTTTTTTATATTATCTATTTATGTGCATAAATTCGTTTACTACTTATTTAGATCTAACATATTTGAGTACTTGCAACATCTGAGCCACGAGGGAAGCTAGGGTTTAGGAGAACGACTTGGCAACGAATATGGTATCAATCACAGGTTCACAACAAATTTTTACCCTTTGAAGCCATTAACTACAGTCATGTATATAGCAAATTTGCTGGCACGAAATTGCTAGATTTCGGTTTCTTTGAAATCTGGCTCAGGCGGTAAAAAGTGAGATGAGAATTTCAAATCAGAAGTGTGAACAATGACCACATTTTCAATAGTGGATGAATGGAAATGATGAATTTTGATCCATCCATATTCTTAACTTTCTGGAAACATATTTAAGGGTACACAAATTGCAATGAGTAGTAACATTTTCGTTGGACACCTTTTTGATAGCCTAGAATGACCACCATTTCTATATATAATTATATTTCTAGATCATCGTAATCAAATAATTTAGTTAATCGTTGGTGTCTGATACACTTAACACCCTTTTTTTCGACATAGGGGTCGGGCTCCTAACAATACGGACTAATGTGGTGATGTCTTTTTCAATGGTATTGAATTTTAGTTTAAAATTGGATGTACCAAGTAATATAAACAAGTTTATGATGGAGAAATTGGAGGATAAGCGGAGTTGGTCAAAAGTTGAACCATAGTGGGAGTTGGTATTTTGTATAAAGATTGACCAACAGGCTTACTTAGGATTCATTTTAGGCCATGCACATGGATTTTTGTCGCCACAACAATCAGATGTTGACAAAAAGAAAGACGAACCCAAATTTCATCAATTAGCTTTTGTCCCAATCGTGGATTTTTCTGCTGAAATTCTCCGGTGAGATATGTCCAGTAGCTGAAGCTAAAACTGTCACGTTAACATCACCAAAGAACCGACATAAAATATTCCGACAGAATCAACAATGATAGGGCTAACAGTTCGATTTCAAAATATTGGGTTAAATTATAATAGTTAATGTTTAAATCATTGTAGAGTGATAAACCTACAAGCATAAAAATTTCATATGTTGGTTGGATTCTTATTTTTGGCTATTTTTGTGTTTATTATTGTTATCATACTATCATATTTCATGAAGTTAAAATTCGTGTAAATTTTGGATTTGATGAACTTATTTTCAAATTCTGTATTGTGATTATCAGATAGCTAATTATACAATTGATATGATTGTTTATAAGTGTATAAATTCTACATACACATTTTATTAAGATTTGTTGCGTTGAATATAAAAAATTTTACTAATCTGATCTTAGTGAACATAAGATCTATTTTATTTTTAGTTTATTTTTTGAAAATATTTTTGGCTATGTTTCCTTTTACGAATTGAGCCACATCAAGTAAAGTATTTATGCTAGAATCTATCGCATTCATGCAAAAAAACTTAACTCCCATCTGCATTTTTTTTTGTTAAATAAAAGGAACAAAAGACAACTCCCACCTAATTTACAATGCTATTTGATTCTGAATCTCCATCATATTTACGAATACTGTGGGACTCACTCTCATGAATGTGAGAACGTGAGGCCAACTGAAAAGGTACGGTCCTCCTCCATACTTGTTGATGATTTTGGTCGATTAGAAAATCAGAATGAGATTTTGAGTTAAAAGGCTCGATTTGGTCTAGAATTCGAACCTTATAAATTGCGTAAACATGAAAATTATCATTTTATGAGATTTGATAATTTTTTACTAGTTAATGTGACAATCAATAACATATATATATTAAAAAAAATTGTAATATCACCAATTATCAAAATTAAACGTGCACGTCAGAATTACAAATCTTTATAAGAGTATGCCGACTTTAGCAAGCAATCTTATCATTCTTCTTCTTTTATTTGTCTTTATTGGTGATTAGTAATTTATTTACCGTTTCTCGTCGTTTCAATAGCTTTCAAAAAAATGTACGCCCTTTATTCTTCTTCTTTTTTCCTCTTTTCAGTTTTTTACATAATGATTGGCATGATCTTTTTGGAAAGTCTCGATTGATTATCTTGATCTTGATGCATAGATCGATCACGTTGATAGATTCTTGTCCATGTTAGATTCCCTTGTCTTCGGGTTTCATTCTAACAAAAAATTAGATAAAATATTATTAAATAAAATTCGACAATATTGACTTTTTATACGAAGATTGAAAAAAAAACAAAGTTGTTGTCTGGTAATTGACAATTAGGCATTAGCGAAGCTGGAGATTAAAGTAATTGGAAGCAACCTTCCTCTAATTATCAAAACAGCTAATTGACAAAAAAAAAAAAGGGAACGACCCAAAAAGAAAAGGAAGAAAGAACTTTGGCAAAAGACGATATAACAGCCATTTGGCGCCAAAATTGGAATGTGTAGCCTTGTGTTTGGACTCTCTTCCTAAGGAAGAATAAACATACGAAGACTGGTGAACTTGAACTATCCAATTCCAACCCAAATTTGCTACGTCTCTTTTTCTTTTTCTTTTTCTTTTTTATTCTGGGGTGCTCACTTTTGTAACGCATAAATGTCATTTTCATCGAAGCTTTAAGATTGTGAATATTGTAGTTACGTTTGTACGTAAGAAAAATTCACATAAAGTTATAACAACCTGATTCCAATTTTTGGGATAATGTTGTAATGATCATCAAGAGAGTCATTAATTATGAACTTATACACAAGTAGATCGAATAACAAAAAAAATTAGTATAGATTAACTAGAACTATCAATTAAGTTTTGAGAATACAATTGTGTTAATATTTGATTGATACACAGAAATTTTTTATGGTTCTTAGATTTGATATGCATGGTAAGTAAGATCAATTTCTAGATGGATGACTTTTTCGATCACTCTTTGTTTTAAAGTAGTTTGTGAATTGTGACCAGACCACACGAAACGGCGCTGTTTTCCCAATTGTCGCAATCGCTTTAAATTTTATCTGGTCCAGTCCAACAGTTGGTAGCAAGTCATCCTCTATTAATATATATATATTTTTTTGACATAAAGGCACAATACTTGCTGCTATACGTATAAAAGTTTAAGGAAATTGAAGATTCAATTTATGTTAACTGTAACTATTGGTATAAAAGCCTATTTGAAAAATCTTCTATGGATCGAATGATGAGTTGGGCCGAGCCTGACCGGTTTGTGGGCCTCATGGATGTTGAAGTGATGAGTTTTGGCCCATAGTTTTTGTCAGGTTTGTGGGCCTCTCGGAGTTGGAAATTTATCTATAATTACGATAGGAAGAAATTTGGTGTCAAGGTTCGTAGACCAGTAACCACCGATAATTAAAATAATTGCTACCACTCAATTTGTCAAGGAATCGTATTCAGTGCCAAATTGAGCTAAAGTTGGATGGAATTGCTCACCTAAGTCTTCCAACCCAATATTTTTTGGACATGGTGGTTATTTGGATTCCGAAAATTTTTCATTCAACTATGATAAATTATAATGGTTTGGATTGGAAAACTCTTTATTAAATTATAAATTATATACCAGTTGATCCATATAACTATTGGTAGTGTTGATTTTTTTATAAATAAGATTTATTAATGATAGTATTTACAATTTAAATAGTGTAAAAAAATTCTAGAAAATTCGACGGCGGACTCTTTAAACGTCACACCACGTCAATGAATATATTGAAAGCTCTATAAATGTTTATGGCTCTCATACAATTCTACGGAATCCCAATCCTTTTATCTTTGAAAATCTGCCTGCTACAAGATCTACTTGTTCGTTATCCGTTTGACTATGACGTGCTCCTCACTAACACTCGAGTCACAAACATTGGTTTGTAAAGGCACTGTCTTTTAATAGTCAATTTTTTAAAAGAATTTTGGCAGATTTTTTTGTAAATGTAAATTTAAGAATATGTCATTGTAAAAAATTATTTTAAGAATAAATATCATAATGGTGTCATTACATTTGTGAGACTTAAATCTCATAACTTTTAAATGAATTTAAGTCTTTTAAAATTTGTATCATCTCACATGGGTAAGATACAAAATTTTTGGTGTGTCATGGCTTCTTTACATTTGTGAGACTTGACTATTTTTTTTTGTTAATCTTAATGTCAAACAAGGTATAATCCATGATTATCAAACACATGGAACTTTTAACGTTTTAATTTGATCGTTTATCTCTACATATCAACAAGATCAATACCAAAAATTTTGTGTATTGTACGCATCCCACAAAGTCATTAATTCTGATATTTTAAGTTAAGCACGTTTAACCTTTAAATTTTTCAAGATATATGTTAAAAAATATACATTGTATGTATCACAAGTCTTAAGCATTGTAGTATATATAATTTACGAGTTACCTCACATTAACATTATTCTAGGTCACTCATTGCCCACCACCTTTTGGCTTTGTTGCCGCTTCAGACAAGGCGCATTGACATTCCGATGAGGACCGGACGAACATCTTCCATCTTTACACATCCGCATGGTCTTTATTTTATACATCCTGCTACGACCAAAACCAAAAAAGTCTTTTTATATTCAGTTCCTTTAGAGTTTGGGAGTTTAATTATATTTATAGTGTCCACTCTTTTTAAATTTCTCTTTGGACCTTTTCGAATTAATTAGCTCAATTGACCATTCAAAGTGACATCCTACGAATTCGGATACGACGTCGTAGATACTATCAAAAAATATTCCTTAAATTACCCCAGATATTTAATTAAACGATATCGCTGTAATGAATTTTTTTTTCGTATGTGAACCATGTAATGTGAAATTAGAAACCATGGGTAAGCGCTCCCTATAAGCTGCAATAAGATAATATTGTTTAGTAATACGAATTAATTCAAATAGCTTTTTGATAAGCAAATCTTTTACTATAAAAAATCCAAAATTTAATTCAGATATTACGAGACTTCAATTCTTTTTACGTAAGTTTTACATGTAATACTAGTGAATGCTATATATGAAAGTGAAAAAAAGTTAATCTATAAATAAGGCTTGATAATATTAAAATGTCCCAAATTTTTGTCACATTGAGTCAAAGTCCACAATATAATGGCAACTAATGAGATTTTTTTGGTAACTAATCTTGGTTTAATTTTTCGGTAAACTATTGTCACATTGTTTGAAATTATGAGGTCAATTTATATAAGATTATTTATGTCAACGGCAATGTACAAATAAATATGAACCAAAATGTGCAAATACAAGGTATAAAAACAAGAGGAACGTCACGGAAGCTCACCGACCTCAAATATTAAAAAAAACACAACAAAGGAGACGTTTTCTCAGTTCTTGGAATTCCAAGTCCCCCGACTGACTCCCGAGCGAGTCATATAACAGATGCATATTTAAATTGAAGAATTAGTTTCGGGGAGAAAACGGAATCCAATTCCATTGGAAAATTCGAGAAGAGAATCTCCGATTCAGATCCGGAAAAGGTCCGGTCTGTGTCATTACTGATTAGTATTTTTAAAAACTTATTTGCATTTTTTCGAATAAAGTAGTTTTTGGCACTCCGAACCAAACCAACCCGAAAAAAAATTAATTTTTAAAATTTGAAAAATATTAACAAAATCGACATCTAACATTACACAAAATCGACTATATAGAATCATAAAATTTAGGTCAACTCGGTTAAATTTTTCTCGAAAAAATTATTAGAAGCAGGTGAGACAGAGATAAAGAGCCAGTAATGGCCTCTCTCCTTTTTATATGTGGTCACCAAAAGTTAATGTACAAAGCAATCAATACCACCAAAGCCTATCCCCTAACGTTACGCATACGAAAAAAGAAAAAGAAAAAAAGAAAAGCCCGTAAATATATAATTTTTTTTTATATTTTATTTGCGGGCGGTTACTTAATTAGGTATCTACACCGGAACAAAAAAGGAAGGCTTAAATGACCCCCCGCCGGCCTGCTCGTAGCAAAACGGCGCCGCCGGATGCTGCCATTTCTTGAACACCACCGGCGGTTGCTGCTTCTCCCCGCCGGAAACTTCCGCCGGTTGATTGGAAAACGGTTTGCCGACCTCCGCGGCGGTGGGGGAGGCGCAGAGCGGGGACAGGAGAGGGATCGCCGCGTTCCACGGCGCCGGTGAGCTGATCTGGATCGAAGCCGGTCTCCGCCGCTGTAGCCGACTCGGTACCGGCGCCGGAGACGCGCCGGCTAATCTCTGGTGACTCCCCCCGCTTCCACTCCTCCGCGAATCGGTCATCTCTTTTTTTTCCTCTCTCTCTCTCGAGAAAGAGCGGTTTTGTGTATTTATATCAGATCAGAAGAGAAAATGAGAAAATAAAAATGAATAAAAATGAGAAAATATTTTGTTCGGTTTTTTTTTTTCGAATTTTTGTTCGGAGAAGAGAAACTAAGAAAGGAATGGGTTGTTCTTGTTGTCTCCTTCTATTTATATAGGCTTGGTTTTTTTATTTTTCTTTCTTGTGTGTAACGGTTTCACGTGGGTTTGGTTTGACCATTGACTGGACAATTGCTTTTTTTGTTTTTTTTTACCTTTATTCTTTTACGCCTCTTTTTGTTACAGAGATTTGATTTTTTTTTTTGGGGATGCAATCTGTTTATTCCCCTTTTGACCGGATTTAATTCCTGATAAGTAAATGTCTTTAAGTCGTAATTAATTATATCCGCTCATTCTGGTCCTTTATAATAAAATTTAGATTTTGTAAATTAGGGTGCTTGATTTATCTCCTTGACTTGGTTAGATGGGGTATATTTTGTCTAAATACATGTATTTGATGTCATGTTTATCTTTAATTGTTATTCGTGTGAATACATAAATATAATCTCATTTCATTTCATATTATTATTCAATTTTTTTTGTTATATTCTAAATTCTTTCAATTGACAAACATATGCAAATTATTTTCATTTCGGAGAGTTTTCTATATTTTTGGCTTCATATAGAATATATGGATATAACGTCATATAGCATAACAATTTTGTAATTAAATCACATTATATTCAAAAAATTATAATCCATAGGCCAAAAATAGTATAAAAAGAATGCAGCTCAGAGAGCCATTAAAAAGTGTACACGGCGAAAAAAGAATATATAAAAAAAAAGTGAAGCGTAAGATTGGCATGAAACGGAACCAAACATAAAGGCAACAGATATTATAGAGCTGTCCATTTGACGCATCTCTTGAAACAGCTAACCCACCACCCACGCAGACACGTCGACTCAGCTGTCTTAGATTAGAGTTGGAAAAAAAAAGTTGGGGCGGTGAGAAAATTCTCTCTTTCCCCTAAAAAAGAATCCCATTTTTTTTACACCAACAGAAGAAAAAAGGGACATAAAAATGTAAGGCCACACGCCTTTTGACCATTCAGATCAAATAATAATAATAATATTGTTTTTACTAAATTAATAGGTCTTGGATTTTACACAAAGAAGAAGTAATTTTCAGGGTTCTTAAAAATGACTTAGAGGTTGACTCAGATTTGGATGTGACCTTTGGGTCGACTATTCTGACTGCTCCAATTGCTAGTTGGATCGGACTTTTTTCTTCTATTAATTTGTATTTTTTCAAATATATATAGGTATATAAGTAAATAATTTGTGTAATAAATTAATAATAACATATAAACATACCAATTTTTACTAAATAAAATATCTATACAAACATATAATCTCGAATCGAAGATAAAACTATTAAAAAAGTAAATATTTTTTGGTTGAAACGTCCACCCCAACCGAAAATTGAGCAATTTGCAAGGTTATCGTCTTTCTATGTAAACCAAAAACATTATGGGTTATGATTCACAGTTTGATCGATCGAACCACCGGTCGAACTGCATTTTTTAAAACCTTAGTAATTTCATCCTGTGAGATCGGGATGATGTGGACTTTTTTTTGAGGGAAGGGATGATGTGGACTAGAGGACCATTGGTGGTGGGAGTCGTTACGTGGTTAGTCTCTGGGCCTTAATTGAAATCTGAAATATAAGACAGAAGAGGGTGGTGTCCCAAATTCGCTGTCATTGCAATTTGCAATCATGCTTACGAAACCTTTGGATCCTTTTTTTTTTCTTCTCTTGCCAAAGTCATTTTCAACCAGTTGTTTGTACACGAACAACCACGACTAGATCTCCCCACTATACCCTACCCTACACAATACAAACAACTTTCCAAAATCTTTTTATACCTGGTCGGTCAGTAGTTAGTTAAATTAAATACCGCGTTGGTCAATGATTGCCGACTAACCTCGTATTTGAACCCAATTGTCTGAAAATTTTAAACTAAGCATGAAAAAAAGTTAGTAGTTAATTAAATACCGCCTTGGTAAATGATTACCGAGAAACCTCGTATTTGACCCCAATTGTCTGAAATTTTTAAATTGAAGATGAAAAGTTTAAACTAAGCAAGAAAAAAAAAGTTAAAACCGGTCTATTTTCGAAATCTTAAATCACACATTAGAAACATAAAATAATTATTTCTCCATATGGTTCATAACAGAAGAGGGCCCCAACCGCCATCTAATCTACTAGAGTGAGATTTACAAAAATTGGGCCATAATTAAATTGGAAAAAAAACAAGCATTTGTTTTTTTTTTTTGGTTTCTTCATCTGAAGAGCATTTTGAGCTCTTCAATCCGAGCAGATCGGACTTCTTCGTCGGTGAGAGCTCCGGTGATCATCCGCTGCTTCCTGAACTTGCTGGAGGCGTTGTTCGACGGTGTCCTGTCAAAAATTGAAATTAGTTGAAGCACATATAAGAGACAAATATCAGCTCTCACTCAATGGTACGAGAATTTGGACAACCTTAACGATGAATCTCCGGACGACGACCGTTCTCTTTTGTCCGATCCGGTGGATTCGCATGATCGCCTGTTCCTCCACCGCCGGATTCCACCACGGATCCTACAAAATACACATTTCAATAAAAATCCAAAATTATAGTAAGATAAAAATCTAAGATTAACAAATAATTGTTTAATTCCCCGGAGGTTTTTTTTTTTTATTTTTTTCCTATGAAGAGAAGCATAGTTGCTTGAGATGGAATGATACCATTAGGAAGACATTTGAAGCAGCCGTCAGATTAAGTCCTACGCCACCAGCTTTCAAAGACATCAACAACACCTGAGAGGCACAACAAAAAAATTGTACGGTTTAGATTTTTGTTTTCGAAGAAAACTACCCGATATCCGAACACTTGCTAAACCGAGTTTGAACTTAGTAGCTACATTGTGATTTTACCGTATTCTCTGTAGTTTCGTTGAACTCCCTCAGGACCTTCTCCCGTTGCTTCTGGACAAGCTTCCCGTCGTACCGCAGGAACCCGATTCCCCTCCTTTTGAAGGGGATTTCCAGCAGGTCGAGGAATGAAGTCCATTGGCTGAAAATGATGCTCTTCTCGCCGGTTGGGCGGATGTTGTCCAGGCATTCTAGGAGCTTCGAGATCTTAGAGGATTCCCTCCAGTTGTTATCAACGTCAAGACGGAACTTGCTGTCCGTTGGACATGTTATGAGGTCGGATTTGGTCAGCGAGGTTTGGCAGAGAGGGCAGAGACCAGAGTTCGGTGTTCTCCAACAGGATAGAAGGCATCCTCTGCATATTCTATGTGTGCAAGGTGTCAGCACGGGGTCGTCCGCAGACTCCATGCATATCAGACACTCGGTGTTCTCTCCGCGCCTGATGTCCTCTATCACTTCTTCAACGTATGCACTGGTAGGGCCGACCTGATCCATGTCCAGGAACCTCTTTGCTAGCTTGCTCAAGTCTGTATATTGCTGAGAATCTGCCCGGTTGCAACATTCAAGGGTGAAAAGAGTGAGGAACAATCAGAAAATTGCAACTACGTGGAGTGTTTGGGAAGTCTATTTACTTGCCTCATCACAAGGAATGGATGGTTGTAGCACTGCCTCAACCTGAGCAGTAGCTCTAAGATAGACGCATAATTGTGAAAGACCTTGCCTTGAGCCACAAATTGGTCAAATTTTACCTGTTTTCATTGGACAGCAATCAGAAGCTTAAGTTCTAAATGAGAAATTTGTTAAAACTCGTGATTATTGAAACAAAGATGAACCCAAAGACATTGTCTTGTCAGATTCTACCTTCGACCTTCTGAAGAGAGCATCATAAAAATCACATTCTGCTTTTGACTGATCACACTCGATTGTCTTGATTTCAGTTGGAGGAAGAACTAAAATGGGCCTGAAATCGAAACCAGAACCAAAATCATAAGCTCGGTATCAGGATATCACAACATATTGCTATTGCAGAAGCTAGATGAGGACATTGGAAGGCTTAACCAAAAACATTATATTACCGTCCATCTTTATCCTTGGTTTCCTTCGTTATTCTCAACATCAGAGGCCTCAAGATAGACTTGATCAATCGAATCCCCCGAGGATCACCATTCTCATATGGCCTTTGAATTAGCTTATTCCACCTGAAAAAAGGCATGCTCATATAGTGTATACCAACAAGGATGCCAATCGGACAGTTGCAAGCAAGAGAAAATGGATTGCTTTAGATTCCTACCTGGACCAGTTTCCCCAGGGTTCAACTCGTAAGAAACGTAAAAGGCTGAAGAGATCTTCCAAGTTATTCTGAACCAATTAACAAGTGTTTAGTTTCAGTATCATTACATGTCAGAAAGTAAATAGCATAGCAATCAATCCGAATGCACAAAAAATTGACATGGAGCACCTGGAGAGGTGTCCCTGTCAGACACCAACGGCAATGTGAGGACGACGTGAAAGTAGTCTGAGCATTTAGAGTCTTCCAGGCTTTAATGGTGTGAGCCTCATCTAGGATCACTCTATACCAAGCAACTCTATGATAAATGTTGTTCTCCGAGTTCTGCATAGCATTTGAACATTAAAAACTCAAAAGGAACGAACAATAACATATGGATCATGAGTTGTGTGCCAAACATGTGCTCTTACAGATTTATAAGCCATGGCAAGGACACCATAGGTAGTCAAGACCACATCGTATCTAGCCAACACCCTGGGATCGTTTGTTCTATCTCCTCCGTAGTGAACAAAGACGGATATACTATCGGGCGCTGAATGGTTTTCTAGCTCATCCTAAGGTTACCAGAACATCTAAGTTATTACAAACATGGGGAGCAAGTAGACTACAGCCATATTTGTTTTCTATAGAGTACCTTCCACTGGCCTATCAATGCTATGGGACACACAATCAGAGTGCTGCCTTTCACTTTCGGTTGGTAACTGTCCTCTTCTTCTTCCCATTTAGAGTTACCAATGCCAGGTCTTGCAAGCAACAGAGCGATTGCCATTACTGTCTTCCCCAGCCCCATCGCATCAGCCAGAATCTGTAAGAAATTGCCAAGTAAGATGACAGTAAACAAGCTTCAAGTAATGTTGGCACAACAGAAACTTACCCCTCCTCTCGCTATCTGCATTGCGGCAGGAAACTGAGTGGTTGCCTCCCCGGAGAAAACGTTCAAATATATCACAGAAGCCCGCCTACAGGAGAGCCTCATTGTTTGTCAAAATACAGACAATAATTAATACCTTGTTTGAGGGATTGCAAAGAGTATCATACCGATCACAGATATGGTATGCACCCCAGCAAGGATGAAGAGTTGTAGCTGCTTTCTCAACATCAATTCCCTTCTCTGCTTCTGACATCCAGTAAAGTGCTTGCTTTTGATACGGCTTTAAGTCACACATAAGCGTACTCGGGGGTTCCATTTCCTGCACAGATGCAGAGATGAACTCCTAACTCGTACCACAACTGCAACAAGATAAAAACTATCTTACCTTTAGGTTGTAAGTGTCTGCAGCCCCAATAAGCTTGTTAAGCGACGATACAGAGATGGCTGGTTCGTCCTTGCTTTGTTCTACCTCCAAGTCTTTTATCCTCTTCATTATCGGGGTTGCTCCTGATTCATCGGAGTCAACCTTGAGTTTGAATAAATGCTTTCGGGTATCAAGTTCTACATGAGTAAATTCAGCCTGAGAAGCACAAAAATAGCCATCAAAATTCTTTTGATCATACATTCAAGGCCAAGCAAAGTAGATTCCTCTACAAACAGAAGAAAGAGCAGCACCCCCTGGTAAGGCTTAAGCTTGAGCAGCCCAAAGAGTGTCTTGAGAGGGTTAGTTGCTGGGTCGATATACGTGGGGGACTCGAGCCTCCACGTGGAATTAGCTAGCTCCGTGAAAATTGAATGATGAATGTAGAAGCTACACCACAATCAAAGTTCATAGCAACTCAGACCACAGTAACAAACATAGACAAACATATTCACGAAACCAAACCTCCTTAATGCTGATAAGCAGCAGTTATTATACCTGACATACAACATGATCTCTTGGCCAATATAGAGCATCATCGGGGCGGCCACACACCTCCCAAGGACCTGCACCTTGTCGGACTCCACAAGCGGGGATACACATTTAGACCACTCCATTGTGAGCCTACCAATCTGAACCAAAACACAGACAAAAATTTAAACCTCGCCAAATCAAAAGGGAACAAAACAAAATGAAACAGATTCATACCGTCCTGTAGTTTCCGAGCCTCCTGGTGGAGAAGCGAACAATCTGCGGGGTATACCTCTTGGGGAAATCAAAGTACACAACCTCGTTATCCAAGACCATGCCTCTCCCTTTCTCGGTAGAAGTTGCGGTGACCACGTGCCTCCCCACCAAGTACCAATCCTCGGCCTCCTCGGGAAAATCCCAATCCTCGACCCCTACAATCTCCCTCTCCCTCTTCCTCTTCCTCGCCACTTCATCCACATCATCATCCTCTACCACAATCACCTTCTTTTCATCTTCTTTCATCTCCTTCTTCGCCTGTTTGGGGCGAGCCCCGCCTCCCGAGTTCCACCACCTGAAATTGCTTGTTACCTCTTCTTCTTCGACTACAGGGGGATCCGGCTCCGACTGCGGCTCTGGTTTCACTATTGTCAAAGGGGCAACAACCATTGGGGGCTTGTAAACCACCAGCTGCTTCGAGATGTCATCAGACCCCAACCCAACCAGCTCATCCTTGACTCGAGCCAGCTCCGGTTTTTGTTTCCAATTCGACAACTCTCCGTGTTCTTCTTCTTCTTTGGCTGGTTTGGGCTTGATATGGACCGAGATCCTCACCTCGGTCCCAGTCACAGTTCTCATTAGGTCCGGAATGGCGTCGTTTTCCACCGGTTCACTTTTCACGCGCTTCTGGGTCGGGGACCCCATGGATGTAACTGTACTGTTCATTGAAGAGAGGGTAAAAAAATGATGCCTTTTGGACGGGAGAGGTGAAATGGGGAATATTGTGGTGTGGGGGTTTGTATTTGTAGGGGGAGCTATTTTGGCACGAAAATTTGGTGCTTAATTTTTACCACAGTAAAAACTTGGCGGGCGGTTTATTGAAAGAAGGGAAGTGGCGGGAAATGTGGGCGGGATTAAAAAGATGGGAGACAGGTAATTATAATTCCGAGGGGCGGCGCTTTCCTCGGCCATCTAAAACCCTAGCGGCCACCGTAGTTTCGGTGTTTCGGTTTGGGATACCGAAACCGGAGAACCGTGCATTCTCCTTGCCGCGTTCTGTTTAGAAGCACTAAACGACCGAACGACACTAATTAGTATAGTTTTCGCCGCCGTGGCGCGCGCCTATGCTTCCCCCGTCGTGCTACGATTGCGGACGGTTAACTATTAACTTGTGCAGTAAAATTCGTCAAAATGATGTTGAGATCCTAGAAAAAAATTCACTATAGAGAGATTACTAAATAAAATAGGTTTACATTTTTCTTCTCCAAAAATAGTATAATTAAAATTTTGAATAATAAAAAGATAAATACAAAAAAATCTATATCAAAATTATCTCAATCCTAACTTAGAATATCATGTAAATCTTATATTCAATCAAATATTTGTTTACAATAAAATAACTATCATAAGAATTATTTTGTAAAAAATGAATAATTATAAAAAATTTCAAACATCAAATTTAATACAAAATAGTATTTTAAAATATTTTGAATTTATAAAGTATGTATATATGTATTTATTATAAAATATAATTTAATAAAAAAAATTTATTACTATATTTTTTTAATATAATTTTTTATGATAGAGAGAATTATCACATTCTTAGAATAGTTTTGGAGCAAAAATTTTCATAAAACTTTTACTGCAAAATTAGATTTGTATTTTGTAATTTAGACACCAAAATCCTTTTTGTTACTTTGACTTTTATAGAACGTAAGTTTCTTAAAACATTTTTCTTATAAATGGTTTCTTATGGCGAAAGTTCAATTGTAATTATTCAAGTAAAAAAAAATTGAATTTCCGAAATTTTTTGCAAGCCTTTGATGTGAGAATAAAAAAAGTTCATTAATTTTACACAGTAATACTCCACAACTTATACCGTAAGATAGTATTCGGAACTGAAGAATACTAGTGTTTATAATATTTTTAGATAAATATCTCTAAGTTTTATTAACTTACTCTTTAATAAATAAATGAACAGTACACGAGTTCAAATAATTTATATTTTAATTAATTTTCCCGATGGTTTATAATTGGGGTATTTATATTCGTAAAGCAAAACTACCAGATACTAACAATTCAATTCAATGATAGACCTTACCATATATTACTTTTATATACGATAAAAGTAATATATGACTTATTTAATAGGCGAGATTAAAAAACAATTCAATTCAATCCAATTCAATTCTTAAAAATCTTATCCGTGACGTGGTGGTCCCCTTTCCTGAAAAAGAAGCTCATAAAACCCACCGCCCACATCGAGAAATCGTCAGCTAGAGAAAACGACAGCCGTGGGAGTCGTAGACTTAACAACCTCCCTCGATCGCAAAACGCCGCCGTATCATGTGCACCCTAGAGAGAAAGGGGAACCTCTTCGTCCTAACCCTAACCGGCGACGACGACCACCGCCTCAACCCGACGGTTATCACCACCATCCTTGACCACCTCCGCCAGGCCAAGGCCCAATCTACCCGCGGCTGCGTCCTCGTAACAGTCTCCCAGGGCAAGTTCTTCTCCAATGGTTTCGACCTCCCGTGGGCCCATGCCCAATCCGGCGGGTCGAAGCTCAAGGCCATGGAGCTCCTCCACCAGATGGTCTCTATGTTTAGACCCGTCGCCGCGGAGCTGATCTCCCTTCCCATGCCCACCGTCGCCGCCATAAGCGGCCACGCCGCCGCCGCAGGGCTGCTCTTTGCACTCTGCCACGACTACGTCCTGATGCGCTCCGACAGGGGCGTGCTCTACATGCCTGAGGTGGACATCGGGCTGCCGCTGCCGGACTACTTTAATGCACTGTTCAGGGATAAGGTTGGGTCGGTGTCGGCGCGAAGGGATCTGCTGCTTGGCGGGAGGAGGGTGAAGGGGGACGAGGCAGTTAGGGTCGGGTTGGTAGACTCCGCACACGATAGCGAGGCTGGGCTGGTGGAGGCTACCATGCGCGTGGCGGAGGGGCTGGCTAAGAGGAAGTGGGACGGGGAGATCTATAAGGAGATAAGGAAGAATATGTATCCTGAGCTTTGTGGGGTTTTGGGTTTGGAGCTTAAGGATCCCAACAGTGTTTCCAAATCCAAGCTTTGAGAATACTTTGTATTGAATTATTCTAAAAAAAAAAGAGAGAATACTTTGAATTGTACCACCCTATTATCTCTTCAACTCAATAAAAAGATTGTTACTGCAAGAATTGTTTGTGTGCAACTTGCAGACGAGTTCAAACAGTTTCGGATACCGATCGCTCGGACAGCCTTCTAGTTACGGAGAATGCAAGAATGTCCTTAGCTCAGTTGCTGGAGGATGTATCAGATCTTCAAGAATTGATGTAACACATGGCTTGAGCTTGAAGATAGTAGGAGTCCTTGTACTTTCTACCGCTGCCTATGTGAATCCCGTTGCGGATCCAGTCCTCTCTGCGAAGCCATATGTCTCGTCCGAATTCGAGAATTCCAAGGATCTGAGATGAGAAACAGAGGAGACCCATATGAACAAGAAGAGCAATCCGAGTAAACATTGATCTAATGAGCAACAATACTTACAGCACCGCCTTTCCAGGTGACCAAAGGAGGATTTGTTCTCGACGGCAACACCTAATTAAACCACGGCCAAAGATTTGAAAATCAGAAAAATGCAAAGCAGACAAAAAATAAATTAATTCATCACATTTTGATCTCTATCTTATTGTTGATGAATAAATTATGAACATGTTAAACATTCAATTGGCACGAAGGTTCAACCGACACGAGTATACGAGCCAACCTCGACAGTATCTATGGCTTCGTTGGATGGAATAGCATGCAAAACCCTACGGCCAAAAGGAATAATGAAGTCATCAAGCAGATGGATTAAAAAGATGGGAAAATATATCATACTTAAAGAGTTGTTGGCAAACCTCTCCTCAACAGCAGCGACAAGGCCCGACGTCAAAGCTACTCCACCAATCTGATGCACAAACAGCATGTTCAACATATTCAGATATAACGCATGTAAATAATTTCAATCTGTCTATTACATCTTTTCCGAAAATCGTACCAGTTGTATGCTACAGAACAGTTTTCGCTGGAGGTCAATGCGACCTGTCAATACGTCACTAGAATATGAACATCAAAAAACCAGTTATAAAGCCGGTCATACAAAAGATGCTCCTCGAAACCTCACCAGACGAAAGAATGCTACTGCTGATAGCTTCTGCGAGTCCAACCTTCTCTTCTTTCTTTGGCTTGGAATGATAAACGGGATATGTATCCCAGACCGGGTACCCAGCATTTACACCAGGGTATATGCTATCGGATATCTCTGGTCTTCTTGGATAATCTAAATGCATCGTGTCTTCAAGTGCATCCTCATTGTCTTGAAACCTTGGGAAGTACGGTATCACAAAAAAGCATGAATTAGTGCCTACGTTAATTTATAAATGATTTCCAGGGAAGATCTTGATAGAGAAACTTGGAAAAACCATTACCAGGGACGGGGTGGCAAAGGGTACACATCCGGGACCAAAAGCTTTGGAAAAAACAGACCCATTGGAGGAACCTGTTTCAGAAATAAGCTTCAGAATTCTATACCAATTATTTAACACTACCAATTATTTAACACAAGGGAAAAACGGTTGTATGATTCACTGCAACGTACATTAAGAGCAGTTAATCTAGTCTTATGAGATCCAGGTGGCATGCCTTCCTCATAAGAGTGAACTACACTTACAGCATCTACCTCGCCCTCCTGCACAGAAAGATGAAAGTTTTAAAGGGAAATAATTTCAGGAAAGCAGAATTCATAATCAAAGAACCACAGATATAATCCAACAAATATATTCTCCAGCTAAGTCATAAGGTCTTAATATTTTCATCATGAATAGGAATAGAAAATGAATCTGATTATGGGGACCTAATCTCAGTTAGATCGTTTCTGTCAAACTTGCAGCTAAATCTACTCTGTTGGCCTGTTAAGGCAAGGAAACTCAGAAAGAAAGTAACTAAGAGCAGAGGAAAAAAATTACCTTAATCTCACAATAAGTTTCTCTCATTCTATTGAGCATCAACAAATCTATTGGTTTTGTTAACACATCGGTACGAATTTGAGGCCATGTTTGATGATGTCTCTGAGTCCACAAAAGGCATCTCGATATGTCCTGTACCAGTAATGGGTTAATCTTATATCGTTCATGACAGGCTTAGTTGATGTAATTGCAGTAACACCAACAGCAATCCAGAAAAGTAAATACAAAAATAGCTTCTGGAAAAAAACCTTTGCAACTTATTGGTGGAAAAAAAGTAGGCAGAACCACACTGATTGTATGGCTGGTTTCAAGATGAAAAAGATGGCATGGTTTTCAAACATGAAAATAACAAGGGTACGAGCATGTCCAAATAATCAGTCAAAAAGCCAACAAAAGTTACTTACCTCTCCCCCGAGAGGTAAAGTTTTTTCTGTATTAGGCAGGGCTACTCCATCCTGAATATCAAAGCTCAAACAAATTAGTAGTGTATAGTTAGATCAATCTCCATGACAACAACGTGATTACACAGCATCAAATGAACCACAAAAGATAAGAGGCATGGCTAGATGGAATTTTCTAAACTAATGATACACCCTAACATGCCGGGTAGCAATCTCTCAAAGCAAAAGCATACTCCTACACAATTGTACTTCTAAAAAGGCCAGGGTCACTTCAGGTGGTTGTAGGGGATGAAATCAATAGAACAACCTTTTCAAGGTGGCAACCCAACGGAGAATGAAATCTGAAAGCTCAGGCAGGAAATAACTTCCTTCTGTTTCGGAAGTTACAAAGTGACAAAACCTCCACGCTTTTGTACAAGAAACATTTTCAAGAATATCAACTCTCTTAAGAGCTGGAAACAAGCAATGGTACCTTTCAGCCTACTCAACTCCAACACCATGTTTAAAACACATATCATGTTGCAAAAGTGATTAATTTCATACAGGATCATGCGAGCAGCAGAGAAATAGGCCCTTAAAACAAGCACATCCATAGAAAAAAAGTCTAATTCAATACAACACAAACGCATACCTCTACACATACAACCGAAGTCACTTGCGCACCCATGTTTACAACACATGCTGTTGACAGTCCATTTCCAAAAACTGCTGCAAGACCTTCCTGTGATGGTAAACTTGAGGAATGATTAGCAGAGTAGGAGGCAAGTGGACCACACATCATGGGGTAAAATTAGTTAGCAGCATCAATGGCATATTTCCATTTTTACTCCTCCGGTAAAAAGATAACGATCTATCTCTGCCATAAATTCAGCAGGGAAAATAGCACAACGCAAAAAAAACATAAGAACTTTCTGACCTGGTGCACGGCAGCAGTACCAAAGCCCAAGTCCCTGAGGGCTAAATTGAGCATTTCCCTAATTTCTACAACAGATATCCATAGAAAACAAGATATTAACAGAATCACATTAGAGAATGTAGTTAATTAAAAAGATAAAAGGCGCAAACTGCTAAGTGAAAGAAACCATTCTGCCAGCAATACTGTTAGCTTTTAAAAGAGGGAGAACCCAACCACCCGAATGATCATGCTGTTCAACCTAATTGGTTCTCATTTATATGTAACCTATAGAAAGTAACTGTCAGCTTGACTGTGAGCATACACACTGGTTACCCAAACTCTTATCTGTGGCAGTAACTAAAAGGATAGGACCCGCAAACTAGTGATCTGTCTCTAACCCAAAAATTAGTGAGAGATGCAAAAAAGAAAGACCTACAAGTGATAAGATTTCAGATTTCTATCCAATCGATATTAAGATCAACTTAAAACACTGGCAACGTAACAGTACCTCGATTATCAAATGTATCTGGCAAAACAAGTATGGCTGAGTAATAGCTTCTATGGGAATACGGGATCCGCAGTTTGTCCACCAAAATCCACTCCCAGATGGCTTGCATGTCCTCTAGAACCTAAATGCAAGATAATGCAATGACAAATATGAAGTTAATGGCACAATATAATGACCACCGTGCAGCCATTGGCATTGACTGCTACGACGCCATTATTCTGAAAAAGATAAAATTTTCTAAAACCAGTCATACTGCCCAGCCATACTTCCATTTTGCAACAGATAGGGAACCAAGAGAACAAAGGCAAACACCTGCTGCATAGGATAGTGCAATGAGACATTTAGATGGCCTCTGCGAACAGGACGACGCAAAGAATACGGCTCAGTTGGGGATATTCGTAATGCTTCCTCGCCAAATATGATTCTCCTATATCTGGGTTCACTAGGATTTTGATCCTTCTCATCAGGGGGGTCGAGCTTTTCTGATGACTCAGCAACTGGACCTATATTTTCCACTAAGGTGTGCATTGTAAAGTACAAACCACATGTTTTCTAAGACAAATGTGAAAATATTAGAAAAAATATTGAGATAGAAGCAAAGTCTGAATAAATTATCACCTATAGCCGCTGATGTAGTGGTATCCTGCTCATATACATTAGTCCATGTCAATGGCAACTCCTTCTTGCCACTCTGTGTATTGAAACCATCAACACGGGCGACCTGCAAGTAAGATAATCATCCTTACTACTAGAGCTAAGAAGTAGAAAGAAGCAGGGAAATTTTCTTCTTCCTTATTTGTCCAGACAACCAATGGAACATGACATGAACATATAAAGAGCGACCAGAAGTAAGATGAAGAAAGAAACCGACCTTTCGAGGAAAAGAATTATTGGCGACCTCCTCATCAAGAAAAGGTATCTTCAGAAGCGATGCAATCTTCAAAATGAAAGACAAACCAGAAAAAAGGGAAAGGAATCAAAACTCTCAAGAAGAGCTTGAGCAGTGTAATGATCGATTTCTATTTTTTTCAGAAAGGAAGAGTAGTGAGCAATTCAAAGAATGTATGAGTGTAGTCCTCAATAGCTGCTCGTTATTTGCTAGATCAAACCTAACAACAAATAATGTTAAAAAGAACTTGACAAATCTCACTCACAACGTCGTAGGATCTCTCTCGGTCGATGTGCTGAGCCGTAGTGACTTGAGAATTCAACATCTAACGGTCCAAAAAAACATTCATAAACTTATCAAAACCGGGAAAACGAACTACAATTCTAAAGGAAGCTACAAATACACCCAAAGCTAAGCTAAGCCAACCTGATCTTGGACACTGACTACGGGAGTCTGCGTGGTATAGCGAGCAATGCAATGCGGCACACTAACCGGAACGTCCTGCGAAGCTATTCCCATCCTCAAGTTCGCCGACCCTGGACCCCGTACAAACAAATCACTATCAACTAAAAAACAGATAAATAAATAAATAAAACGAAGAAAAATAGAATATCGCAGCGGAGATGATTTACCGGGGTTAATCACCACCAGGTTGGAGCCCCGCTCCGTGATCAGATGCGACGGGACCACCGTCTTCAGGTAATCCTACAACCGTAAACCGACTTTTCAATTTCAAGCGAGGAAAGGAAAAGGCCAGCTTCGAGCAAGAAGAACAGCGGCAGTTACTTACCATTTTACTCTAATTCTCTCTCCTCTAGGGTTTCCTCCGGTGACTTTGTGATGGAGCGTAGTTAGTTATTACTAAGAGCTCTCGGAAGCCGGAAGCCTCCTCCGAGCAGTTTTAGAGAGAGAAAACTGTTTAGTTTTGTGTGTACTTAGTAAAGCGGAGCGCGAAGCGGACCTTCTGATTCGGTGTCGTAGTGGGAGGAGGAGTCTCCTTGGCCTTGGGTGTGGTTCTGATCCTAATGTGGGCTTTCGATCATATGGGCCGGGCTACTATAAATGGGAAACCGCTAAATATAATTTGAACAATTATTTTTTGCATATGGTATAACATTTTGGTGAAAAAAAAATTTGATGATAGATATAAACATTAAGTGCAAAATGACGAAGTTATATGTTATTTCCTGTTTTTGGGAATTTTTGAATTTAGAATGTTAGTTTCTTATTGTAAAAAAGACTTAATTGGAAAATTCACTTTTCATACTAGATTCTCAAAATTTTCTACAAATTTATCAAAATCGATCTTATTCAGTTATTCCCAGTAAACGGAATGGGTTTAATGAGGTATAGTTTTTTCATTCGAAAAATTTAAATTCGAAATTTGTTATGTTGATATGAGGGAAGAGGTATGTTTTTTGCCCAAGTGAACCGAAACAAAGGAGAGAGAACAAGACAGAAGGGGAAGTATGTGATCCCTGGCTACAAAAGTAAAGAAATCCACGAATCAATATTCAAGAAATGTGCAGACAAATCAAAGGTACTGCCTGACAAGAAGAACTAATGTTAGACTTGAGCTCCACGTGATCAAACTTTGAGCTCGATCTAAACCTAATCTGATTTCCGTTGTTTCGGTTTCGGGGATACACCTAGCCTTGCTTCGCCTTTGCAGCCTTCTTCTTGTGCTGTCTCTTCGGGATTGCGTTCTTCATTCCAATGAAGAAAAGCAGTGCACCCGAAAGCGCAACGCTCTGCCAATTTACAATGGAGCAGCAACAATGAAATGGTCATATAGGCGACCAAGTTCCATAACTAGAAACAATACGATCACAGACTGAAGCAAACCTGGAGAAACTTGTTCAGAAGAACGAAGTGCTGAGGCTCATCCCGACTGTAGTTGTAGAAGTCGAAAAGAACTGGAGTGGTCAACACCAAATGCACAAGCTAGTGCAAGACAAAAAGACACTGAGTAAGCCACAAGCATTGTCCAGGAAAAATAAGAAGTCTCGAGAGCATGGATGCTAACCAGGAGATAAGCACCGAACAAGGAGCCAAAGACAAAGAGAGATCCTCCAAGACCCTTCAGAGCAATAATTCCTGCCACCAAATGCCTAGACTGGAAAGAGTAACTCCAAAAGTAGAGGCAACAAAAGAAACATAGTCATGGACAGGGGAGCGAACAGAGCACAGAAGGAAACCATACGAAAAACTACACAAAAAGGTGGTTGGCGCCAAATCTTACATCAACAGCCGGGATCACAACCCCGAGATTGGATGACAGATGATTCCGAACAACGTCAACCTTGCTCGCCAGCTGTTTAGCAGCAGGACCTCCATCCTCCCCAAATTCATCAAACCTAAAACATAGATAACCAGAATTAACGGAGGCACATTCAGTAACGAGTCGCCTACTCAGAAAGGAAGGAGGAACACGGAGCACAAAATTAAGACGGTCGGCTGGCTTAGCCCTCAATATGGTTCCACCAAATCACACCCAACAACAGATCTCAAAATCCATATTTGTAACAAAACAAAATGCTCCAGACGGTATCCGCTAACAAACGAACATAAAAACGCCGGCGGAAGCGCTGAGAGCAAAAATAAGATCAGATCAAAACCCCCACTAGGGTTTTCTTCCAGCAACCGCCTACAAGCTCAACAACAACAAAGTGAAGTACAGAGATAGATCTAAACAGAAGATTTTCCAAAGATTTCATCAATTCGAACACGAAACTAGACAGAAATTTACCAGTAAATTCTTTATCTTGTTCACTGAAACTATACCATTTTTTTTTACCAAGATCAATAAATTAACTTCACCTTCCGCTATTTATCAAAAACAATAAATTAATTTCACCTTCCGCGGTTTATGTCGAGATCAATTACAAACCCAAATAGTTACCCATTAACGATTTCAAATCCAAAGACACGAGTAATTCCAAACGACAAGTGGTGAGAGAGAGAGAGAGAGAGGGGAGAATACGATACATTTGCCAAGCGGAGAGGATGAAGAAGGAAGAGAAGAGGACCCTCCCGAGAAAAGAGAAGAATCCCATTTCTGCAGCTTCAAGAAAACCTGGAGAGAGGATTTCGCGCTCTTCTCTTCTTCTCTCTTCTCTCGAGAGAGCGGTGTTTTGAAATTTGGATCTGTTGCTTCAAATCTCGTGGGAGAGAGAGAGAGGGAGGGAAAAAGAAAATGGGGAACTTGGTCGTCTAGTCGTTCAGGAACCGACAAAAGCAAGGACTCAGGGGGGTGTCGTGGGATTTTGGGGGGCAGGTGGGTGGAAATTCAATTTGGTTGCGCGAGGGCCCTTGGATATGTTGTTTTATTATCCGGCTTAGCGTATATGGGGTCTGGGGAGTTTTTGGTATTGTAATTTTTCTTTTGTTTATATTAGTCTCGTTTTTGTCATTGTTTTAAAAAACACGGTTTGACCGATGGTCGGGCCAGTCGGACCGTCAATTGGTCCACTCAACAGCCCTTTTTTGGCAGAAATCTTCTCATTGTTCGAGTCGGACGAAATCTGGTCGGACTGGATGGTTTGCGGTGCAGTCTGGCCGGGATGATTCGACTGCAAAGTCTCACTAATTTATGATTTTATTTTTTATTCGAGATTATCTATTTGTATGAATACTTTATTTGGTATATTTTATAAAACTTGGTATGTTTATATGTTACTATTAATTTATTGCATTAATTATTTACCTATATATCTATATATATTTCAAAAATTACAAAAAAGTAGAAGGACAAAAAATCTGGTTCGACCGGAGTTGGGCCGGCGGAAAGGCAAACTCAGAGGTCAGACCCATTTCTGGGTTGACCTCCGGGTCATTTCTGAGAACAATGGTTTTTGTATTCAAATATTTTTTTAGCACTTGTGTTTTTTTACAGTTCTCGCTTATATATTCACGATAGCTCTATTTTCTTTTTAGGGAAATTTTTTTTTGCTTATCGATTTTTTTTCATCTTTCACTTTTTTGAGGGCTAACATAGTTTGTACAAGAGCATCCGCATTTATATAGACGATTCTCAAATTTTCAAGATGTGTAGAGAACATATCATCACTTGAAGTTGTAAGTTTTTTCTTTTCATATTAACATTTGTAGAGAACATAATTTTTTCAAGATGTGTAAAGAATATATCTTTTTCTTTTTCAAGATGTGTAGAGAACATATCATCTTCATTCTTGTGTATACGAGAAGATATTAAGATAATCTAATTTTTAACATCCCATGTCGTTATTTTTTCAATTTTCTTCTCATAAGATACATTGTTAGGTGAATCTGGAATACAATAACGAAAAGTTTATTGTGTACTTAGTGGATTTTGCAAAAACTTTGATCATGTACTTGGTAGATTTTGGTGAGAATGTAAAATTTGTGAAAGATGTTGACTGAGTTGAGAGTAAGTTTAAGGATAGAAGCCAAAAGTCATTCCTTGAACTAAATGATCCAAATAAGTAAAATTTATTTTCTTGACTAGATTGAGATTCATAGTTAAAAATTTAGAACATAGAGAACTATAAAAAATGAGAAGAGATTTTGTTATTTGATAAAAAAAATAAAACGGATTGACTTTTATTTATAAAATTTTGAAATATTTTTTAACACATAAATTAGATTTTTTTTTAAATCACATCAATTGAATTATTGGATATAAAAAAATAAAAAAAATTTATAAAATAAAAAAAATGCCACTATAATAGTAAAAACTGAAACAAAGAATTTTGTATATTTTAAAAAAATTATGAGATTTTTTTAAAAAAATAAGAAAAGACCAAAAAAACAACAATTACTTGGTGGACCAAAAGTAGGCATCCCAGAATTTGATACCATGATAACAAAAAATTAAACTATCGATGTCACCAATTTTATGTATCTTCGTCCAAAAGTTACCAAAACAACGAATTTCGTATTTTACTTTGTACTAAACCGAGAGATTAATAGTTGTCTATGGGCACAAATTCACATGCATTCCTTGTAATATTTTTTTGAGGGGTCAAATAAATATAAAAAATTTACAAGGCATGCATGTGAACTTGTACCAGTCGACAGCTTACCTCAGGTTCAATCTATTGGTTTAGTACAAAGTAAAATATGATTTTTTTTTGTTTTAGTAACTTTTGGACCAAAATACATTCCTTGTACATTGGCGAGGCATGTGTGGCACGTTACAGCCACTAGGGCGCTTAACTTCTCTTTTTAGCTGTTGGTCTCTTTCAATTTATGTCATTTATACAACGATTTCTGTTGAAATTGTCGTTTCAAGAAGGCGGGAGAGAATTTAATAAATTTTAGGATTCAGACCATAGTGTCAAATTTTTCTTAAAAAACTAGCTGCTTTACGAAGTGTGATTAGGGATGGTGATGGGTAGGGTCGGGTAGGGTATTGGTACGACCCTACCCATACCCTAGTTTAAAAAGTCGGGCACATACCCTACCCTAGACCCTTAAGATTTTTCATTAATAGATTCATACCCTTACTCTTAGGGTCCGTAGGGTCTATAGGGTCTTACAGGGTCCGACCCTCGAATTAAATACAATATATTTTTTAGTATAAAATTTAACTAAATCATAATGAATATATTAAATTTTATTAAGAAATATCTTATAGATCACTAAAAATAATTTAAAAAAGTCAATTTCGTAGATTATATTTCAAAATATTTAAGAAATATATTATATTTTATAAATAAAAAATAATAATAATAAGTCTAATTAGAGTTTAGTTATCATTTAGTTAGGGTTTAGTTAGAGATAACGTCTAAATTATGGTAAAAGGGTAAGGGTAGGGTAAAAATTCATATGAATCCTGCCTTTAAATATAGACTCATACCCATACCCTACCCTAGACTCAATCAAAGTCAACAGACCTTCGACCCACGGAGTAAAGGTAGGGTCCGACCCGCAGGGTATGGGCATTTCTGTCATCCCTAAGTGTGATTCCCCATTAAGCTCATAGAAAAGTACGTTTCATCATTTGTCATACAAATTACTAAACGAAAGGGAATAAAGTTTTACCTTTGAGACTAGTAGTTTCTTAGAAGCTTGGCAAAGGTCTGGTTTTGAATGACGTTATTAATTTATTTATTTTTGGGTGTGCTTTTTGAAAGAAGGAACATATTCTTTGCTCAGCCATTGTTTCTTTGATCAGATATATCAAGTTTCAAATGTCCATACTAGTTATGTGTTACGGTGTAGGTTTATTATAGACATTATTTGTATGGTCTGATATACTTGGATGATTTTTTTGGTAAAATACAACATTTACTTATAAAATTATTTAGCCATGGAACTACATCCATCGAACGACAGATTATTGTTTTGGACACTAACTCTCCAAATGAATGTTGGTAAGCACCTTTTGTTTTTATTTTACCAATGCTTGGTAGATAATGACAATTGATATCTTAAAGAAAAAATAATGACAATGGATCTTTTTAAGTGCTCGATTGTTTAAATTTCACTTATTTCAAAAATAATAAAATTTTACTTTGAAAAAAATAAATCTGAAAGTCGCATATTTAGTCAATTCTTATTTTTCATATGTCACCACTAATTTATTAAAGGATAAATGATTTGTGATTCTTAGACTATCTTCATCCCATCTTGGGACTAACCTATTTTAGGAATAAATAATTAATTTCTCACTCGTCCACATATTATCTAACATTATTTCGTAAACTTGTAAATCCTTTATAAATATATATAAATAAATTTTTTGTAATTTGGCATTAAAATGTTAATTTACAAATAAAAAATATAATTTCTTAAATGAAAATTTAGATTTGGAGTAAAAATTATGTTAATATCTGGAGTCTATTGATAGAGAGTAGAAAGATGACTATTTACATATTATTTAATTTTTAAAAAATTATAAATAATTTTAAAATAAATAATTGATCCCATCTTCTAAAATAAATAATTATTAATAAAGATGATTTGTGATTCTTAGACTATCTTCATCCCATCTTCTGTTCTCTGTTGAAAAGAAGAAATGCCATTTTTCTTATCATAATTGATCATAGTAACTCTCAAGAAAAGTTGGTGCGGAAGCACAAGAATCTTGGATTATATACAATTAAACAAAAGTTATCACATTGTAAAGAATTTGACTACGGAGGTAGTTAATATTAACCATACAGGTCAAGGTAATCACTCTTTGATCCAAGAATTTAGACTAAACTATGAAAATATAAAGTGCATTAAAAAATCAAGAATTTGGGTTTTTTTATTTAAAAAAATACATCTCTTCCCTTCTCCTAAGTACATTTTGTGTGGTGTTAAGTTTGAATCTATTTGTCATATGTTATTTGACTATCAATAAACAGGTACTACTTGATTTACTAGTAGATTTGGTCATGATTTTATAATATTTAGGCAGGGTTCCTGATTTATTTTTACAACCAAACAATTCTGATACTCTTGATCTTGTTAACCATGACTCATATATTTGTTGGTTCATTTGCATCTGATCCTTGAAGTTGCTTCGCAGAGGGACCTAACTACTTCATGAAAAACTCCGGAGAAAGGGACCATGAAGTTCAACTCTGATATTTCTTAGTTTAAGTCTACGTTAATTTCGGAAGTGGTCGTGGTTGCTCGTGACTACAAAGACCGTGTTATAGATGATTATTATGCTAGAATATCCGCCTCTTTACCCATTGAAAAAAAAAACTCCTGACAATTTGTTTATCTTTAAACTTGATTTTAAGATCTTATTCGTTCCATTTTGATCATAAAGATAAATTGTTGAATATCATTTTATTTTCTCTTTCATAGAGATTCCAGTGTAGATTAAAACTTTGAGTTTTCAGTATCTAACATTCGTAGAAAATTAGAGACTTTACCAAAAGTGTAGATTAGGTGTCCACACAAAAATTTTGATGGCTGTTTATCATCCGAATAATGTTCGGAACATTATAGCTGTTGATGCTCATGAGTAATGAATTTGTTTGATTTCTTTAATTTTTTTTAATGTTTTCATCTATATTCTTTTGTTTTTCCGGATGACGATGTGAATTTTGTTTTTGCGACTTGAGGTCAAAATAGATTTTTGGAAATCCGAAAAAAAGAAATCGTTGTTTACAATTACAACTCGAAAGAGTTAATTCAAATGAACCAAGGCCGTTGGATCATGGATGCATCTGATGACACGTCAGAATCTCAAGCCTCTCTGATTGGCTCATTGACGCGTACGTTGCTTACTAAACTTGCCAAGTCAAATGCTCCTTTCTCATATTTTAACATTAATGTAGTTTGTGGAGTACTAACAAAAATTGGTTCAAATCTTAAAAATTTAAATTAATTTAAAATGACATATGATTCAAATCTTAATAAGGTAAAACACACCATTACAATAACCACACTTAAAATTGACCCGGTCACAGCGTACCCAAACACGACGAAAATTTCCAACAAATTTCAGAATTCACGTATAACGAGTATCCCACCAATCATTTACTTCTTTAATTAAGAAAATTTCTACCTTAGTAAAGCTTTATCAGCCTTCCACATATATTTTTAAACAAAGCTTTCCATAATCAAATAGATATACCAAAAACTTAGATCTACATAATGTATCCCATTTGTAACATTAAAAAAACGAAAGTTCTTTTACCTTTTTCTAGAAACGGATATACACAATGGTAAAAGAAGTCAAGGCTCTATTTGTTTTTGGTCAATACCTAAATTTAGATAGACTGATCTAAATTTTCGAGTTTTACACGATGAATAAGAAAACTCTACAATAATACCTCAAACTCGAACTACTGAAGCGGGAATTATTTTATTTTATTTTATTTTTTTTGAGATCCTATTTTAATTCTATTCTATTACAACATATGCTTAAGCCAAGATTTAAACCTTGGACCTCTATTAACTCAACACCTCCCGGGAATTATTCATAAGTACACTAAACAAGTAACAAAAAACTTGATTAAAATTATTCCATTTTGGAATTGAGAATAAGTTTTGGCTACTATTATGACTTTATTTGACCAGAATAATAAGCGACCAAGTAAAAGTAATTATTAATTATATCTCTCACTATTAAGGCGGCCTTCCTTGATTAGCTCCTAAGAAACCTCCCCTCTGTCTCGATCTCCACGGTAATAACTCAGACAAAAGCACGCGCAAAAGACAAAACCCCACCAAAAACGCGTCTCTTCACTCTTCTCCGGAGTCGGTCCCTGGTCGCCGTTCAGAAGAAGAAGAAGAAGAGAGAAATGGGTTTCGTTTCGTTCGTGGGGAGGGTCCTCTTCGTCTCCGTCTTCATCCTCTCGGCTTACCAAGAGTAATTAAAAGAAACCCTCTAAGTCCTCTTCTTTGTAGATCTGCTGTCTTTTTTATTTATTTATTATTTATTATTGTTTCTTCCTTCTCTTTTTTGAAGAACCCTAAGAGGAAGCTAGCTTTGTGAAGAAGCCATTTTGGATCTGGTGTCTTCTTTCGTCGTGTTGCTTAATTTTCAGTTTCATTAGTTGGTTTTTCTTTTCCTGCTTCTGTGTTGGGTTATGTATTTACTTGGTCTGGAACTGGGTTTTAATAAAGATTTTCCCTTTTTTCTTTTGGTGGGTCTGGATTGATGGAATATACAGATGGTGGTTAGATTTTATGGGCTATAGAAAGTATGGAATCGCTCGCTTGTATTGTAGGAAATCTTCATTTATGAACCGAATTTAGCTACGTGCAATTGGTGTATTTCTTTCCCCATGGATGAACGCATCCATGCAAACCCTCTGTGTTTGACGTCTTGCGTCTTTGCTCTGTGCCTCCCTGTTCACTTTTTTTGAAGGGAGTGGGTAGAATCGTCATTCTCGTCTGTCCCTCGAGGCTTGATATGCTTTGTAGTCAGGGTCATGTACTATGCTTACTGGTATTAGGTTGAGTTCTTCCTGGTTTGATGGTCACCTCAAAGAAGCATGTAGCTGCCGTGTCCTTGATTCTGATATCCTTGATGTTACGTCCTAATGAATGGTGTTCTGCCTGTTGGCGCCTCTTATGCTCATGTATCAGCCGGATTGCTCCTCCTTTGAATGCATTACGAGACGTATACATGATTACTGGGCTTTGGTTGTAATTTTCCTTTTGGCATCTCTTCACGAGATAATAGATGATATATTTTGGAGTCAGAAACCTTTAGTTTGTGTGACCGAATACATATGGAAATGGTGCTCGTGTCTCTCTTAACCTGGTCCTGAGCTGTTTGCACCAGAGCTGCTTTTAACTTGCGATTTTGGGGATTCTCCTTCTCTATCCTCTTTTTGGCATTTTGTTGGCACTAACAACCTTGATAAATTTGTTGATCTTCGTTTCCCTCGATTTGCGTAAATTATTTTGCCAAGCATAAGAGATTTACCTTTTGTTTTACTCTAGTTGACCATGTAATTAGAGATTACCATATCAATTAGAGGGTTTTTACACTGCTAATCCTCATAAGTTGTTCTGCGTACAGGTTCAATGAATTTGGCTCTGATGGCGGTCCAGCAGCGAGAACTTGGGCCTCAAAATACCGTCTCTTTGGGAAACATTTTACTGCACAAACTGGGCTGCAACTTCCTCGTATAGAAGTGGGTTTTCCTTTAATCCCATCCTAGTTATTCCAATTGTTAAATGCTGTTTCTGCACTCTAATCCACCGTCTTTTTCAGGCGAAGGATGCTCTTACTGCTTTTATAGCCATTAAAAGTGTTGGGAGCCTTCTTTTCATCATTGGTAGCTCGTTTGGAGCCTATCTGATCGTAAGCATTCTTTTCTCTCTACTATTGTTTTATTTTGGAGTAGCGAAATTAGCACAATCAATGAAGCCGTCTATTTTTGCTTGTTTGCAGCTTCTTTACCAGCTTATCGCCACTGCACTTCTGTGTGACTTCTACAACCATGAACCCCACACGAAGGAATTCAACATCCTGTTCTTCAAGTTCACAGAGGTGCGTAACTTCAACAACCCCACTCTTATCCTTCTGTTTCTGAAGCCCTGCGAGTCTGGACCCAGTTTTGCTGATTGTGTCTTGTGCATTGTTATCTGCAGAATTTGGCGCTCTTCGGTGCAGTGCTCTTCTTCATTGGCATGACGAACTCAATTCCGAAGAGGCAACTGAGGAAGAAGGCCCACAGACCAAAGGCATCCTTAAAGGAAGCCTAGACGAAGGAATTCGGGTTTTGTGTCTTGACTTTGTTCAAGAACTAGTTTTGTATGCCTTTGTTTAGGATTATCTTACCTTCCAGGGGTTAGGCATCTGAAGAAAGAAAAAGAGTTTGGACCTCTTTGATCTTGTCTTCCTTAAACTTTAAGTGCTCTTTATCTAATTTGTGAATTGGATTTTAGTTGCTGCACATTTCTACTTGTTACTTTATTTTTGGAAAGGATTTCTTCTCAAAATACTTCGTTCTAGTTGTTTGACGAGGGTTCCCTATCTTCTGATTAAGTATTATCATTTTAGAATAGTCAAAGAACATCTGTACGTCTTTTCCAAATTGACTCTGGTAGGAAGCTGTCGCACATTTGAATCTAAAAAGAAGATAAATTTAATGTCCAGTGGAAGCCACGTGGAATATATTTACTGGTGCAAAAATAACCATAAAATCATCCTATCAATATCCTATTCTACCCATTTTCATTCTTAAATCTTAATAAGAACCATAAAAATTGGCTTCTCCCAGAACATTGTGTGGGGAAAACTCCTGCGCATTTGAATTTAAAAAGAAGATAAATGTAATGTCCATTAGAAGCCACCATTGAATATATCTACTGCGGTAGAAAAGATCACCATAAAATTATTCGGAATTAAAACTTTTCATCATCATTTCATTGTCATTAGTGGCGACAAGAAGGAAACGTAAGCGCAAGCTGAAAGGACCATAACTGTGTTTTAAATGTAATTGTTAATTTAACACCAACGAAATGTTTGCTAACTTCCAAATAAAAAGATATCCTCAAACAGAGCATCGAGATCCGGCTGACTAATATCTGCAAGCAGACAAAACAATTTGCAAAATATAATCGGAACTTGAAACACGTTCTTTTAAGGTTGGTGCAAGTGTGCTTATAATAGTAGCTAAAAGCTGTAGATATTCGCCAATATAATCTGATCCAAACTTCACTACAAGCACCAAAATGGGTTCCTCCCAGAATTTTGATCGAGATAGGGAGCTAAAAGCTTTCGACGAGACAAAAGCTGGTGTGAAAGGCCTGGTCGACTCGGGCATCACTCATGTCCCTCGCATTTTTCACCGAGTTCTAAACGAGGACGAGAAGAACCAACCTGTGGCAGACCATTCCAAGTTCACTTTCCCGGTGATCGACCTCGCAGGCGCTAGCGAAGAACCCGGCAAGCGCAACGAGGTAGTTGACAGACTCAGGGAAGCGTCCGAGACGTGGGGATTCTTCGAGCTGATCAACCATGGGATTCCTGAACGTGTCCTGGACGAGATGAAGGACGGGATACGCAAGTTCTACGAGCAGGATCTTGAGCTCAAGGAGGAGTTTTACTCCAGAGATTACATGAAAAGAAAAGTTGTTTACAACAGCAACCTTACCTTGTACAGTGGAGCTGCAGCTAACTGGAGGGACACCATTTATATTATCATGGCACCTGATCCTCTTCAGCCAGAGGAATTGCCATCTGCCTTCAGGTATAACTTTGTTAAATCTGACCCAGATCACAAAATCTCCACCCCGTCCGTTACCACTTGAACCAGATCGTAAGGAATTGAAGTAAGTTATCATTTTAGAGAAAATTATTTAAGAAATTTTATTCAAATTGAACCAGATCGTAAGTTGAGTGTTCACTAGTTTCTTAGTTAAATCGAAGCTTGACATGGATTCTGGATCAGGAATATACTCCTGATCTACTACCAACAGGTAAAGAAGTTAGGCATCACATTGTTCGAACTACTTGCTGAAGCTCTCGGCCTGAAACCGAGCTACCTTATTGACATGGGCTGCGCCGACGGTATAGGCTTCTTGGGCCATTACTACCCGGCATGTCCTCAGCCGGAGCTAACCAACGGAGCAGAGAAACACACAGACAGCTCCTTCCTGACGGTGCTCTTACAAGACCAAGTTGGTGGTCTCCAGGTCCTGCACCAGAACCAATGGGTCGACGTGTCTCCCACGCCTGGTGGTCTTGTTGTCAACATAGGAGATTTTCTGCAGGCAAGTTCACTAATCTTCGACACATTGCTTTACCATGTTAGAACTGACATATTAGCAATTCGCTCAAAAATTTCTTCAGCTTATGTCGAACGACAAGTTCAAGAGCATCGAGCACAGGGTACGATCCAACCCTATTGGACCACGGATATCGGTGGCCTCCTTTTTCACGTCAGGGCATTCCCATAATCCAAGGATCTACTGCCCTATCAAAGAGTTGCTGTCTGAAGAGAATCCTCCAAAATACAAAGGGACTACAGTGATGGACTACCTCAATAACTACAACATGAAAGACTACGAGGGCCTGAAGAGACTCAAGCTCTGAGAAATTGGCAATTTACAAGATACAAAAGAATAAGGTATTTTTTATCTCGAGCTTTAAAATATTGAGAGTACATTTTCTTGTGATGTAACAATTTGGCCCTCTAGGTGCCTTGGTCACTTGTAATTATGTGGTGGACTGGACCTTTACCTCCTCCTAACTTTATAATGTTATAGTTATTAGTTGGAAATAATTGCCATAACTTCTTTTCGCCATCCCAGTTCAATAACAGCAACGAACGAGTAGGGTAGGGTAAAAATTCATAACTATCTAAACCGAGGCAGGACCTAGAGCTTATCTTAAGTTCCTGTGGAGTTTCACCAATGGACCCCTTGACAATTAACTTGCTGTTTCCAACAAAAACATGCCAGTAACGATAAGGATAACTTCGTTGTGAATGATTCTGAATTAGGACTAGGGCACCTTCCATCTTTTAGCTATTCCCAAAGAAAGAAAACGTCAGAAACTATAAAGAATCCGCAATGTCACGGCTTGGAGGGAGTCGGAATTTGACAGGGAGAGTGATCTGAAAGCCTTTGATGATACAAAAGCTGGTGTCAATAGGTGATCAAAGCTGCACGAGGATCAATGGGTCCATATTGGTGCAAGAACAGGTAGGAGGCCTGCAAGTACTGCACGAGGATCAATGGGTCCATGTCTCTCCAAGACACGGACCGCTGGTGATCAAAGCTGGAGAGCTCCTTCAGCCAAGTAGATGTATTTGTAAGGGCACCAAAAGAGAAGGACAACAAACACCATAACAATAATAGGAGACGTCAAATACAAGAAATAAAAAGATAACGAAATACAATTTCCTATTTCAGGTATCTGATGAGTATGTTTCTCTGTGCATCTGTTTTGTATCTACTCTCCAATGACAAGTGTTGATCATAGAGTAATAGCGAAACATGAGGGTCCACGAGTATCAGTTCCTACGTTCATTAGGCTCTAGAATTCTGGTGTTCAGGAACTTTTGGACCTATCAAGGAATTGCTGTCAGAAAGTAACCCACCAATCTGCCGAGAAGCTGAAGCAGGGGAGAACCTGAGGATCTTCCTTCTCTCAAAAGGGCTCAATAGAAAATCTCCATTGGAGCATCTCCAACTATAAAATTTGGCTACTCAACATTCTGATTCCTGCATTCAGCGAAGTTTGATTTATGTTTATAAGAAAATCTTGCTCTAGTTTGGTATTGTCCTCAAAATCTAGCTTGGTCAACTTGTACTTCTGTGAACTCCACCTAATTGCAAAAATCTTGCATGGACCACTTGTAGTTCTGTGGTGGACCTTTATCTCCACCTAACTTCATAATGTCATTTTGTTAGTTGGAAATAATGGCCATTACTTCTTTTGGTCCACGAAAAACATTGACCTAAAAAAAAAGTCGGTTTCAATCATTTAAAGGTAGCCAAGATAAGCACGACTTCCCTGAACTAGCTCCATCACAGCTTCTTTCTTTTAGTAACTCTCCAAGAAACAAGAATGGCTGAAACTGTAGCAATCGGCAGTGTCACAGTTAACAGAGAGACGAAATTTGATAGGGAGAGTGAACTGAGAGCCTTTGATGATACAAAAGCTGGTGTCAAGGGGCTCGTGGATGCTGGATTACTGAAGGTTCCTGATATATTCAGAGAGAAGAAACTTGATGGCAACGACAAGACGACTTCTTCAGGCACCTGCAACTTGCAGATTCCTGTCATTGACCTCCAGGGCATTCTTGAATGCTCCAGTTTTCCCCTGGAAGTCATCGACAAAGTTAGGGATGCTTGTAGCAGATGGGGTTTCTTCCAGGTGATCAATCATGGGATTCCTGCTAGCTTCTTGGACAAGGTAATTGGTGATGTTCGGAGATTTCATGAGCAGGACACTGAGGTTAGAAAAGGATTCTATTCGAGGGATTTCACAAAGAAGGTTCACTATTTCTCGACTTTTAACCTTCACCAGACTGGTAGAGCCAACTGGAGGGACACGGTATCTTGTTCTTTGGCTCCTCAGTTTCCCAATCCTGATGAACTCCCTGATATCTGCAGGTACTTTGTTAGAACTGCTGATACGGTGGTTAGGTGTTTGCTTCACATTATAATCCAGCTAGCCCCTAGACTTGAGTTTGCATCAATCTAAGCTATCCACAGTTCCTTCTATGTATGAGCTCATATCAGTTTATGGATACTCCAGACAAACACTCTTCAAGTACAGATGCCACATGCTGCGATTAGGAGATGTGCTCCTCGAGCTACTATCGCAAGCACTCGGCCTTAACCCCAGTCACTTGAAGGACCTGGGATGTGCTAAGGTACTTAGACTTGCTGGACACTATTACCCTCCATGCCCAGAGCCAGAACTAACAATGGGCACTAGTGAGCACAAAGATGGAAGCATTATCACTGTACTGCTGCAAGACCAAGTAGGAGGCCTACAAGTACTGCACGAGGATAGGTGGGTTGATGTTTCTCCGACACATGGAGCTCTGGTGGTCAACGTTGGAGATATTCTTCAGGCAAGAAGATGCATTATCAAGGATACAAAATCCCAACTTTCATTCTGTAGGAACTTATTACAGTTATAAGAAAATAAACATTACTTCTTTAAAAGCTTTAAGGTGTCTACTAAGCATGTTTCTGTGCATCTTTTTTGTAGCTACTCTCCAATGACAAGTTCACAAGTGTTAATCACAGAGTAATAGCGAAACATGAGGGCCCGAGAATCTCAGTTGCTACCTTCTGGAGGCTGCAGAATGCAGGAGAAAATAGTTCAGAAATTTGTGGACCAATCAAGGAACTATTGTCAGAAAGTAACCCACCAATCTACCGAGAAGCTGAAGCAGGGGAATATATGAGGATCTTTTTCTCAAAAGGGCTTAATGGGATATCTCCGTTGGAGTATCTTAAGCTGTAAATTAGGCTTTTGAACTTTCTGCATTCAGATCCTTATTGGTAAAAAGCTATAATGGTATCCGCATGATTTAAAAATAATTCTTCACATTTTTGGTCCACCAATTTTATACTAGTAACGTGTGTGTATACATATAATGGAAATACAATTAAATCTAAATCGGTATACATGTCATGTAATTTTGAATCGTCACACGCCATACTGCGTGCGTATACCGGAAGTAGATATACTATTTTCAGAAATTTCAGTAATGACAAAAGCAAACAAATTTTTAATACGGATCGAAAGCAATAACGTGTAAAAGCGAGAAATAACGAGACACAAGATTTACGTGGAAAATCCTTACAGGAAAAATCACGGGTGCATGACAGCAATGAGTTTCACTATGATGGAGAAACGTTACAACTGATATCTTCAACATACAAATTGTTTTCAACTTATGTCATAAGACCTACAAACATCATATATATAGCGGTAACTAAGTAACCCTAACCCTAATTCCGCCATGATATAATGGCCATAACTTCTTTTCGCCGTCCCAGATCAGGACCAGTAACGAGTAGGGTAGGGTAAAGATTCATAGTTATGCAAACTCGAGGCAGGACGTAGAGCATATCTTAAGATCCTGTGGGGTGTCACCAATGGAGCCATTGACAATTAAGATCCTGTGGAGTGTCTCTAACAAAATGATGCCAATTGCTAATCATTTAAAGGTAGCAACGATAATGATAACTTCCTGTGAATGATACTGAACTAGCATCAGGGAAACTTCCATCTTTTGGCTATTCTCCAAGAAAGAAAATGTTAGAAACTATAAGAATGGGCAATGTCACGGCTCGAAGGGAGTCGGAACTTGACAGGGAGAGTGAACATGATGCTGGGTTACTAGAGGTTCCTGAGATATTCAAAGAGAGAGAACCTGATGGCGGCGAGAAGAAGATGTCTGCATCATCGTGGGGAACCAGCAACTTGCAGATTCCTGTCATAGGCCTCCAAGGTGTTCTTGAAGGATCCTGATTTCCCCTGGAGGTCATTGAAAAAAGTTAGGGATGCTTGTAGGAAATGGGGTTTCTTCCAGGTGATCAATCACGGGATTCCTGCTAGCTTCCTGCAAAAGGTGATTGACGACGTTCGAGGACTTCACGATCAGGACACTGAGCAGGAAAAAAGGATTCTATTTCGAGGGACATGAGGAAGAAGGTTATCTATTTCTCAAGTGTCGACCTTCACCTGATTGGTAGAGCACACTGGAGGGACACGCTTTTTGTTCCCTGGCTCCTCAATTTTCGGAACACGACGAAGTCCCTGAATTCTGCAGGAATTTTGTTTGAACTGCCTTATTGAGGTCTGGTGTTTGTTTTGCAACATAATCCATGTAGTCCTAAGTGGATCTATAAAATAGTTCCTTTGAACTGTATAGTTTGTCCTTGTAAGAGCTTACATTAGTCTCTGGTGCCACCAGACAAACACTACTGAAGTACAGAGACCACGTTCTGCAATTAGGAGATGTTCTCTTCCAGCTACCTAATCTCAAGCACTCGGACTTATCCTCCGTGCCCGGAGCCACAGCTAAAAAATGGGCAATAGTACGCATAAATATGGAAGCACCATCACCATATTGCTGCAAGACCAGGTAGGAGGCTTGCAAGTACTGCACGAGTAATAGCGAAACGCAAGGGTCCGCGAGTATCAGTTGCTATGTTCTTTAGGCTCCAGAATTCTGGGGGAAATGGCTCAGGAACTTTTGGACCAATCAAGGAATTGCAGTCAGAAAGTAACCCACCAGTCTACCGAGAAGCTGAAGCAGGGGAGTACCTGAGGATCTTCCTCTTCTCAAAAGGGCCCAACAGAAAATCTCCATTGGAGCATCTCAAACTGTAAAAATCGGCTTCTCAACATTCTGATTCCTGCATCCAGCAAAGTTTGATTTATTTCTACAAGAAAATCTTGTTGTATTATCGTCAAAATCTTGCTTGGACAACTTGTACTTTTGTGAACTCCATCTAATTGCCAAAATCTTGCTTGGACCACTTGTAGTGTTCTGTGGTGGACCTTTATCTCCACCTAACTTCATAATCTCATTTTGTTAGCTGGAAATAATGGCCATTACTTCTTTTGGTCCACGAAAAACATGGACCTTAAAAAAAGATTCGGTTTCAATCATTTAAATGTAGCCAAGATAAGCACGACTTCCCTGAACTAGAACCAGCACAGCTTCTTTCTTTTAGCAACTCTCCAAGCAACAACAATGGCTGAAACTGTAGCAATCTGCAGTGTTATGGCTAAAAGAGAGACGAACTTTGATAGGGAGAGTGAACTGAGAGCCTTTGATGATACAAAAACTGGTGTCAAGGGGCTCGTGGATGCTGGATTACTGAAGGTTCCTGAGATATTCAGAGAGAAGAAACTTGATGGCATTGGCAGGACGACTTCTTCAGGCACCTGCAACTTGCAGATTCCTGTTATTGACCTACAGGGAATTCTTGAAGGCTCCATTTTTCCCCTGGAGGTCATCGACAAAGTTAGGGATGCTTGTAGCAGATGGGGCTTCTTCCAGGTGATCAATCATGGGATTCCTGCTAGCTTCTTGGACAAGGTAATTGGTGATGTTCGGAGATTTCACGAGCAGGACACTGAGGTTAGAAAAGGATTCTATTCGAGGGATTTCACGAAGAAGGTGAACTATTTCTCGACTTTTGACCTTTACCAGACTGGTAGAGCCAACTGGAGGGACTCGGTTAATTGTTCTTTGGCTCCTCAGTTTCCCAATCCTGATGAACTCCCTGATATCTGCAGGTACTTTGTTAGAACTACCCATATTTGTTAGGGGTTTGTTTCACATTATAATCCAGCTAGCTCCTAGACATGAATTTGCATTAATCTAAGCTATCGATAGTTCCTTCTATATCTATAATTTGTCCTACTAATAATAATTTCTAGAATCATTTCAAGCACACGAGTCATTATTGTTGTCCATGTATTAGCTTATATCAGTTTATGGTGCCTCCAGACAAACACTCTTCAAGTACAGAGGCCACATGATGCAATTAGGAGATGTGCTCCTCGTGCTACTATCGCAAGCACTCGGCCTTAACCCCAGTCACTTGAAGGACCTGGGATGTGCTAAGGTACTTAGACTTGCTGGACACTATTACCCTCCATGCCCAGAGCCAGAACTAACAATGGGCACTAGTGAGCACAAAGATGGAAGCATTATCACTGTACTGCTGCAAGACCAAGTAGGAGGCCTACAAGTACTGCACGAGGATAGGTGGGTTGATGTTCCTCCGACACATGGAGCTCTGGTGGTCAACGTTGGAGATATTCTTCAGGCAAGAAGATGTATTATCAAGGATACAAAATCCCAACTTTCATTCTGTAGGAACTTATTACAGTAATAAGAAAATAAACATTACTTCTTTAAAAGCTTTAAGGTGTCTACTAAGCATGTTTCTCTGTGTCTTTTTTGTAGCTACTCTCCAATGACAAGTTCACAAGTGTTAATCACAGAGTCATAGCGAAACACGAGGGCCCGAGAATATCAGTTGCTACCTTCTGGAGGCTGCAGAACATAGGAGAAAATGGTTCAGAAATTTGTGGACCAATCAAGGAACTGTTGTCAGAAAGTAACCCACCACTCTACCGAGAAGCTGAAGCAGGAGAGTTCATGAGGATCTTTTTCTCAACAGGGCTTAATGGGATATCTCCATTGGAGTATCTCAAGCTGTAAATTTGGCTTTTGAACTTTCTGCATTCAGATCCTTATTGGTAAAAAGCAATAACGATATCCGAATGATTTAAATATAAAAATCTTCTCATTTTGTGTCCACCAACTTTATACTATTAACGTGTGTATATATAATGGAAATTCAATTAAATCAAAATCCGTTTACATGTCATGGAATTCTGAATCATCACACGCCATATACTGCATATACCGGAAGTAGGTATTATATTTCAGAAATTTCAGTAACGACAAAAGCAAACGAATGAATTCAAGGACAAAATCCAGAATAATATTTTGGCAGCAGATATAGGTCGTCAGCTATACTTCTACGAAAGAGTTTCAACCTTATTTTATAAGTCGTTGTATCTGTAGTATTCTTTATTAATATAATTTGATTTTAATTGGCCATATTCCACGAACACATTTGTCGATGTTTTCTATGCGAAAGGGACCTTTTCATGTTTACGAATATCTTAAACATATGCAAACACATCTGAAATCAATCACCAAACAAAATAAAGAGACACGTAAGACTAAGAATATAAACGAATTACTCTTCCAAGGCTCCAATAACAAAAAGAATGACTTCTACAACAATCAAATTAGGCGTGAAAGGTCTCGTCGATAGCGGAATCACGAACATCCCACCGGAATATATCCAAACAAAATCCGATTCCGGCGAGACCCCAAGTTCAGACAGCAGCAAACTGAACATACCAATCATAAACCTGGACGGCCTCGACGAAGGATGCTCAGGTCAACGCCGTTCCGAAGTAGCCGACAGGATAAGGGAAGCTTGCAAGAAATGGGGTTTCTTCCAGGTGGTCAACCACGGGATCCCGTCTTGTGTGTTGGACGGGATGATAGACGCGGTACGGAAGTTCAACGAGCAGGAAGACAAGCTTAAGAAGGACTTCTTTTCCATGGATGGATCGAAGAAGGTCGCGTACTATTCATATGGGACAACTATCTGGAGAGACAGTTTGAGGTTTGTCATGGCTCCCCGGCCACCTAACCCTGAAGAGTTGCCCGAGGTCTTCAGGTAATGATAAAAATCCTAAATGTTGAGATTGTTTTGCAAGAGCTGGGACTTTGGAAATTCTCGTAAATAATTTCAATGTTTTGAGGTGAATAAGAAGATTCTAATATATTAGGAGAATATATTGATTTCATTTGGTTATTGTCCCATTTCATAACACATTTGTGAAATTAAATGTTTTTCAAATGTTGACTTGATGGACTTTCTCGGAAGAAGCGTGTTAAAATTAATATATTTGCTAGTTACAATAATGACAATATACAAGTTTGAAAATTCTTTGAGATTGAATTCAACCTTATTACTCAAGGCGTTCTAGGATTTGGAAAACGTCTAATTTCAAATATTGACTAGTGTAATAATTTATTTCAAAAAATGTGAAAATTTGTAATGTTCAATGATTGAAGTATGATGATCACTTAATTGTATGGTATATATACATGGTAATTAAGGTATAATCTAGTGTTGAATTATAAAATAAATCTCAACCCCGGATTCAAGAAGTGATTGGACTTGGAGGTGGCTAGACTCGTCGGGTGTTGGAAGTCGGCTGAGTATTTACGAAATGAAGATGAAGTTACCTTCGGTACTTATAGTCAAGATGACACATGTTGTTGATTGAGTCCAAGTACTTGGAGTGAAACAAAGTTGGGTACGAGTACCTAGAGCGACAACATCTTAATTGGTTTTGGGTACCTAGAGTCATAATACCTTGGGTACTTGGAGTCATAACACCCATTCACTTTGGGTATTGAAGGTCACAATACCTTGGTTGGCTTCAGGTAGTTGGAGTTGTATTGTCCATTGGCTTTAGATACTTGAGGTCATAACACTTTGGTTGATTTTTGGGTACTTAGAGTCATAGTATCTATTAGCCTTGGGTACATGAGGTTATAGCACTTTGGTTAGCTTTGGGTATTTGGAATTATAACACCTGTTGCAGTCAAAACATATGTTGGTTGTGTGCTTTTGAAGTCAAAGGGACCAAAAGCATTCAAATATAATGATATCAGCTTATAATTTGAGGATAACCAATACTAGTTGATTTTGACAGATCAAAGTAGTTCAATCAATAGTGAGTCAAAACAAATTAGGTGCCATCTTGTGGTGGTTAGCACCAAACCAGTCAAACTAGTAAGATCAACAATATAATTTGACCTCTTCTGAGTTAACGATTTTGGATCTTCTAGGGCCGATAACTTAGCGACTTTAAGAAGGCGATCAAGTCCACTTGGTTGATTCTGGTTGATTGAGTTAGCTCGTGGAAACCACCTAGTGAAACTAGGTAAAGGTTTGATCAAGAATGGTAAGACCCAACAATAGCTTAAGGTATGGTTACCAAGACTTTTGGGAAAAAATTGAAGAGGTAGAACATGGTTAGACTCTCGAGAGGAGAAATAAACATAGACTTGTATAAATATGGGTTGTTAGGATCACATGCAAGAGATAAGAATAAGTTCTAAAGACTCCGTGCTAGGCAAGGATAGATGCCGAGTCTTTTGAGTTAGGCAGAGTCGTTGGAGAAGATAAGTTTTGGAGTCTTTAAACTCGACATGGGCAAAGGTAATGCAAGGCTGAGAATTAGCATTGAGGAGTTTGAATCCTCTGAGTTAAGTGGGGTTGCTGGAAGAGATAAATTATGGGGTCTTTGAACCCTACATGGATAAAAATTGGGTAAAAATAAAGATGAGCATCGAAGAATTTGAGTCCGATTACAACAAGTTAAGAAGGGGCATATTTCGACTATATAAACAAAGTTCGGGACAAGGAAAAAAGGCATCACCAAATTAAATCATAAAATCCTTATCAAACTCCAACTTCTATCTTAGTTTAATTTAGTTCATATGCTAAGGTAGTGTAGCGTAGTTTAGCTTCGAAGAGTAATAGTAGTACTGCTTCGACCAACCCCAGTTACCTTGTAATGTTAAGTCGACTTTGAAATGAGCTTTCAAGTTGTCACAAAACTATCTTGGCATTCTCACAACTTTTTTCCCAACACCTGGCAACTAATGAAACTTTGCCACCTTGAAAATGTGGGTCATGACACTTAAACTAGCTGTTATACAAGTAACGGTTACTCTTAATATTATTTACTAATCTTCAACTAGTTACAACTACTACTCAAGACTCATTGTTGCAAGATTAAATAATTACATTAGGTAAGATAATTGACTGCTAATTACTCTCATGGGCACATGAGCAACATCAAGACCCAAGGAATGCTTTAACTTATGATCTTCAAAAAAACATTCACCTACTTAGTGCATTTAAGATTCTCCTAATACTTAAAACATTAAAAAATGTTGATTCGTTTTAAATGAAGCCAGTTTCTAAATTTATATGACCAAATAGGGAAATCGTGATCGAGTATTCGAACAAGGTGACAACACTAGCTGCAACGTTGTTCGAGTTGTTGTCGGAGGCATTGGGTCTTAAACGGGACCACCTTAAAGATATGGGATGCGACAGCGGCCATTTCATCCTTGGCCACTATTACCCGCCGTGTCCCCAGCCTGAGTTGGCCGTGGGCACCGTGAGCCACGCCGACAGCAGCTTCATTACAGTGCTCCTACAAGACCAAATCGGCGGCCTCCAAGTCCTTCACGATCACCAGTGGGTCGACGTGGTCCCCATCCCTGGCGCTTTTGTGATCAACGTCGGAGATATGCTTCAGGTAAGTAGTTCCATTCAATGTTTTAAAAAACATAGTTGGACCGCGGTGTCATTGGTCGGACCACAATTCAGAACCAAATTTAAGTATTTTTTACCTTCCTTGATTATTGCTTAAATTAGTTGATAACTCGATTGGATCAACTTGTCTAAACAAAATAACCATTTTTAAGAAACAAGATAGATATTAGATTTTATTTGACTAAAAGTGATAAAATTATAATTTTAATACTTGTAAATTAAGTTTTGCAGAAAATGGATTATATTTGTAATTAATTAACATTTTTGTATACATTTATCTTTTAAAAAATTGTCTTCCAACTGATCAAAAAGGGTAACACGTTCGAGCAGAAAATCGGAGTCATTCTGATATTGTTCCTGTACGTAGTTGATCTCCAATGACGCGTTCGTGAGCGTTCAACACAGAGTCGGAGTGAAGACTGTGGGCCCGAGAATTTCGGTGGCGTGCTTCTACCGACACCATCTTCCGCCGGAGAACACTTCGAGACTGTACGGTCCAATAACGGAGTTGCTGTCGGAGAAGAATCCGGCTGTTTACAAAGAGACAACGATCAAGGAATTCGTGTCCTACACTACTTCCAAAAAGCGTGACGGGGTCTCAGCATTGGAGCATTTCAAGTTGTGAGGATGGCACATTAGTGCTACCTTGAAAATTCTGAAGATCATCACTACTTATTTCGGTATAACCATATAAATTAAGTGTAAACATGTTATCTTGGTTTATTTTTCTCGGGTAAATCTGAATATACATATTTATTGATTAAAAATATGTTGTTTCTAGCCTCTTGATGACATCATCTCTCTAAGGGGTGGCCACCGCCCGATTCTAACAGGTTCTCGTAACCGGAACTTAACCCGTTTCCACAGTTTTTATGAAGGTACGTACATTGGGTACCATCATTTAGAGAATTGCCGAACCGAAAATTTTGTCAGAATCTAATTTTTTTTGAGTTAGATTTTTTCGAAAAAAAAGAACGATCCAAAAACTTCAATTGAAGATTTTTCCGTGTGATTAACACATATCATGCGTTAATTCTCGTACAATCAACAAAATAATTCTTTAATAAATAACAAAAAATACTTATTGTAACGTGATTTTACAAGACTGTTGTAACAATATAGTGTCACCGATGCCATTTCGTTTTTCACGTGCCCCAAAATATTCGTCGTGTACTTGCTTCTGTCAAACGTCTCTTTCTCTCTCCTAAAAACACAGGTCTAGTGAGAGAAAGTGTTCCCTAAGCGAGCTTTTATTAAGGCGGTCCGGTATGGAGTCGGCGCCACCTGGGGATCCGGGAGATCCACCCATAATCGGAGAGGCTAGTGTTCCCCCTCTCCCTGTTGCTACGCCTCCCAGATCTGGGAAGAAGGTGAAGGTTGTTCAGGGAGAGATTCCGGCAGCTCAGGAACCAGTAGAGACCAACCGAGCCCAGCAACAAGCGGCACCGGTAGTAGCGGAGGAGCGGAAGCGCAAGCTCTCCTTCAAAGAGGTGACTAAGGGTGCTTCAGGGGATGTGTTGATGGGTGAAGGTAGTCAGTTCTTTAGATTTGATCCGGAGGATGGGGTTTCGAGCGACTCAGAAGGGGATGAGGAGGATGACCCTTTTTGCCCAACGATCCGGTTGACGAAGGAAGAGAAAATTGAGATGAGGAAACCGTGGTGGAAGATGCTGATTATAAAGGTTCTAGACTACAAAGTTGCGTTCTTCTACCTGAAAAGAAGGTTAGCCCAACTCTGGGGTCTCCCCCCTGATTTCCATTTGATTGATTTGGGATATGGGTTTTACATTGTGAAACCAAATTCGGATGAAGAATATCAGCATATTCTAATGGATGGGCTGTGGGTGATTGCTGATTGGTACGTTACTGTTCAGCACTGGGTTCCTAATTTTGACCCTGCTACTAACAGCATAACCAAAGTTGTGGCTTGGATTAGGGTCCCAGAATTGGCCATGGAATTTTATCATTCAAAGTTTTTGGAAAACTTAGCTAAGTAGATTGGACGCCCTATTCGGATCGATAGTGCCATAGAAGAATGTACACGTGGAGCTTTTGCCCGTATTTGTATGGAAATTGACTTAACTAAACCCCTTCTATCCAAATTTCGTACTTGCCGCCAATCCCACAAGCTGCAATATGAAGGTTTACACATGATATGCTATAGGTGTGGGAGGTACATGAGTCACATGACGACTAGCTGTAGAGCTCCGGCTATTAGTGATGAAATTAGTCCAAAAGCTGCTCGTGCAAGTTGGACTGAACCAACCTCAGCAGAGTAGAGCATCAAACCGGAGGTGGGTGCTCAATTTGGGGACTGGATGAGAGTACAGAAGAAAGGTAAGGGAAGAAGGGAGCCTATACAAGCTAATAGAAATGTTGATTCTAGTACAGAAAAGGAGAAAATGGGGTCTGAGCAAAAGAAAGGCAAAAACAGAAATACAACCTCTACCTTGTCGGGGTTTGAAGTTCTAGTTATGGATGTGGGGGATGAAGCAAGTTTGGAACAACCTAGATCTACATCGAAAGTCCAGCAAGGTACAACAGTGGCCAATGGTCATCTTGTCAGGCAACAGCAGGTGGATAATGGTAAGACTCACAATGCTGATATGAGTGCAGCTAACAAGTCTACCCAACCCGATGAGGATTTGGGAGGTACATCTCGGCAGACTATTGTTAAATTAGATAAGCCCACTAAAAGTAAGCCCACGTCAGTATGTCCTATTTCTAGTGTGCGTGAGGTAAGTCGTCGGGAGGAGCCCAAGAGTTCTATAATTACAAGAACCCAAAAAGAGCTCTGGGTTCGCAAGGCAGATACTTTACCCACAGAATCCTTGGAGATTCCAAATCATACTACAGGGGATAAGAGAGAGATACTAATGTCACCACCTAGTTCGCTTGATATTCATCAGTCTGGCTTGGGGGTGTCGGAGGTAAGTCACTCTAAAATGGATGGTATTGTCTTAAGTATAGATGGGGGAAGGTCTGAGCCTATGCACCCAAAACCGGGTGAAATGGGTGATGAGGTAAAAGATATGGAAGGAGTGGTTGAAGGGAGTCATATTATGGAGGATGATGGCCAGAACATTGTCGATCTTAATATGGAGGAGGATAACTCCAACATAGGAACGAGAAGCTTTTTAGGATATGCTTTCGGATAGGGAGTTTCCTTCCTTTAGTCGAGCTGCCTTGTCTTGTTATGCCGATTGCTTAGCTATTTGTAGCATTAGTCTTGTGTTTGACCTTTTTTACCCTTTTATGATGAATAACAACATTTTTGTGTGGAATTGTCATGGAGCAGCTAGTTCGAAATTTAAAAGTGCTATTAAAGAGTTCATGCGCCTTTACAGACCAGGGATTCTTGTCTTGTTAGAGACTTGGATCTCTGGTAAAAGGGCTGAACTTATAGCTAAAATGCTTAATTTTTCTAATATTGTACAATCTCCTATGCAGGGGCATTCGGGTGGAATTTGGATCTTATGGAACCAGGCCACTACACCTCTCACCATTTCAATTATACACAGACAATTTATTCATATGGAAGTTGGTGCCAATGTGAATGAGAGGTGGTGTTTTACAGCTGTGTATGGACATCCTAGAGCTCAGTTATGGAAAGATTTATGGGATCACCTAAGGAGATTAGTGAGCGGTATGAGGTTGCCATGGTTAGTGGCAGGGAATTTTAATGTGTTCTTGGTTTCGGATGGTAAAATAGGAGGTGCTATGATTAAAGGAAATAAGCATCTCAAATTCAAAGAGTGGATCGAGGAGTGTGAATTATTAGATTTGGGATATGTTGGATCGAGGTTTACCTGGGCTAGAGGGGGAGTGCGTGAAAGGCTGGATAAGGGGCTCTCTAATGTTAACTGGAGAATGAAGTTTCCCGAGGCTAAAGTTTTCCATGTGCCTCGTATTAAGTCGGATCATTGTCCACTATGGATTAATTTAGATTCAACTCCGAAGATGTCTCTGAGCAAAAGATTATTTAGATTTCAAGCTGCATGGCTTACCAATGAGAGGTTCTCAGAGTTTGTGAGGAATGCTTGGGAAAAGGCCAAACCGTTGGAACAAGCTTGTGCCACTTTCATTGACAAGGTTAAGGACTGGAATTTTACCGTGTTTGGAAATGTTCATAGACGGAAAGATAGATTGATAAGAAGATTGGGTAGGGTGCAAAAAGCCATGGACATTCGACCAAACCCTTTTTTGCGCAACCTGGAGCAGACCCTGCGAGTTAAGCTAGAAACAACGTTAGAACATGAGGACTTGTTATGGTGTCAAAAGTCCAAGAAGGAATTTCTGAGGAATGGGGACAGGAACACGCATTACTTTCACGCTTCTACAATTGTCCGAAGGAAGCAAAATTGTATTGAAACTCTGAAAGGAAGAGATGGTGGTTGGATCACGGATAGTAGTGATATTAAGCAATTGTTAAGAGCTCATTTTCTGGAGCTTTATTCGGAGGAGGGAAGAGACTTGCCCAGGACTAATCCTATTAATCTTTTCTATCAGATTTCTACTGATGAAAAGCAAAAATTGGCAACTTTTCCTAACAAGGCCGAGATCAGGCATACTCTCTTTTCGATGGCTCCCCTTAAGGCCCCGGGTCCCAATGGTCTCCACGCCATCTTCTTCCAAAAGAATTGGGGGGTTGTTAAGGAAAATGTGATCAGATTTGTATATCAAGCTTTCGACGGCACATGGGATCCGAGAGGTGTTAATGAGACAGTGATTACTCTTATTTCTAAAGTGGTTAACCCACAAGTACCTTCGGATTTTAGGCCTATAAGTTTACTGAACACATCTCTAAAGTTATTACCAAACTAATTTCTAGAAGACTTCAAGAATTCATGCATCTTTGGGTTTCCCAAGAACAGAGTAGCTTTGTTCCAGGTCGAAATATTACAGGGAATGTTATTGTTGCTCAAGAGGTGATTCATACAATGAAGAACCGATGACAAGGAAAGGGACTAATAGCGATCAAGGTGGACTTGGCCAAGGCATATGACAGACTCAACTGGGATTTCATCAGGGAAACTCTAGTACTTTTAAATTTCCCTCAATTAGTTATTGAATTGATACTTACATGTGTATCTTCCTCTACTATGCAGGTGTTATGGAATGGTGAAACCACAGAGAAATTTAAGCCTTCTTGAGGAATAAGACAGGGAGATCCGTTATCTCCGTATCTATTCGTGTTATGTTTAGAGAGGCTGTCCCATATCATCTCTAGGAGGGTTCAGCAAGGAGCATGGAGACCACTCAAAACCTCTCATCAGGGTCCACCTATTTCATATCTATTTTTTGCTGACGACTTGTTTCTTTTTGCAGAGGCTAGTCAGGACCAAGCTAAGGTAATCGCGAAGGTGCTCAAGGAATTTGGGCAACAATCAGGATAGCAAGTTAGCAAGCCAAAGACTAAGCTCTATGTGTCTAAGAATGTGTCGCCTTCTCTAGCCAAGGCAATGGCCGATACTTTGGGGATCTCATTGACCAAGAATTTAGGAAAATATTTGGGGATACCGCTACTGCATGAGCATGTAACAAAGAACACTTATGCTTTCATCCTTGACAAAGTCCATCAAAGACTACAAGGATGGTGTGTAGAGAAACTCTTGTTTGCAGGGCGTGCTACGTTGTCGCAAGCTGTACTGGCAACATTACCCTCGTACGCTATGCAAGTAGCCAAATTACCTGCGGGCTTGTGTGATGGCATAGAGAAGATTCAAAGAGGGTTCTTGTGGGGTTCATCGACCATTAAGAAGAAACCACATCTACTATCTTGGCAGAAAGTGTGCTTGCCAAAAGATAGAGGAAGGCTTGGGTTCAAAAATCTACGACATCAGAACATGGCTCTGTTAATGAAATTGGCTTGGAATCTCATTACTAATAGGAGTTCTCTTTGGGCATAGGTACTCTGGTGCAAGTATGTTAAACAAGAGCAACTCATTCCTGAGATTGAAATGAAGCAGAATAGTTCCCCTCTCTAGAAAGCGTTGGCTGCTCTTTGGCCTATTATGTTGCAAGGAGTCCAATGGGTTATCGACGATGGAAAAACAACTAACTTTTGGACAGATTGTTGGCTGAGTGGATCGATTGAAATTCTGCAGCTGTGCACTAAGCCCATTCCCGAAGATGTGGTTCAACTGAAAGTCAGCCAAATGGTCAGCAATGAAGGTGAGTGGAGATGGGATATTATCGAACCATTTGTGCCAACCTATCTATGTTTGCTTATTGCAGGTACAGCGCCACCCAGGGTGAATGGAGGTTGTGATAAAGTAAAGTGGAATAGGACTCCTAATGGCGTGTTCTCTACTAAGTCAGCCTATGATCTTCTGCAAGGTGATGTCGATAATGTGAATGTAATTCATTGGAATGAACTATGGAAATGGAAGGGTCCAGAGAGAATGAAAAGGATAGTCTGGCTAGCTGGACACGGCAGTTTGTTAACGAATTCAATTAGGAAAAGTCACCATATGATGAGGGAGGCAAGCTGTCCCTGTTGCAAGGAGCAGGAGGAGACCATTCTACATGCGCTTCGGGATTGCCGTATGATTAAGTCACGCTGGAGTGCTTTACTGAGAAGGGAAGGACTAAATATTGGTGCTTTCTTTAACTTGAACTTATTAGAGTGGTTACAAGCTAATCTGTCTAGTCCTCATGTCTGAAAAAATGTGTTTATAACTGCTGTAAATCAGTTTTGGAAATGGAGGAATCATAGTGTTTGGGGTGAAGGGGAATCCAGACCTCCTGACTAATTCTCCGCTATTGTGTGCAGGGTTAAGGAGAT
>SOPF01026581.1:11354-24041 GCA_012979155.1 Hypericum perforatum | reverse complement strand
CTTCTTCGGGATAATGATGGGAAGTGGATGGGTGGTTTTATCGCGAATGTAGGACAATGCTCAAGTGTCGATGCTGAACTGTGGGGAGTCTTTTATGGACTGAAGTTGGCTAAAGCGAAGGGTGTGAAGAAGCTCATACTCGAGGTTGATTCCAAGATTGTGGAGGGATTTCTTATGGACCAAGCTCTACCGAATGTCACTACCTCATCCCTGCTTGCTTTAGTCAAGGAGGAATTAAGGGGCGACTGGCAAATCCGCGTGAGACACGCATACAGAGAAGCCAATCAGTGTGCAGATCACCTGGCCAACTTAGGTTTTAATAGGGGAATAGGTATGCATGTGTTAGTAGACTCCCCCTTGAATCTTATTGCTCTTTTGTTATGTGATGTTGGGGATGTTTCATTCCCTCGAACGGTTGTAAGTTCTTTTGCTAATTAATATATTTCAGTCATGGGGCGCCTTAGCCTCTCCTTCTCGACAAAAAAAAAATATAGTGTCACCGATCAAACAAATGGATTAGATACGTGAAAAATATCCACGAATGACCTTGCTTCATGAAGTTTAAGACTCTCAGGGACTAAAACAAAATTTATCCCGTGTAAGTCAGAATGAAAACCTTACATTAAAGTCACTCTGCTCTTTCTCCCTTTTATAGGGAAGGGCGGTGCTTGCATGGATGCCACGTGGCACATCACGAGCATGACTGCCACGTGTCCTCCATGTAGTATGTCCCACGTTCATGTTGAACATGTGCATGCCACCTGTCGGCTCAAAAACTCAATGACTTTTGGGTCTAATAAGTACGGGTCTATTTTTGGCTAATAATGGATACAAATTGAGTCCAAATCTAACAACCCAACGACGATTCCAATTTAGGTTCCATATACATGAAACCGTGCGATTCTATTTGTACGGACAAAACGCTTTCTTTTTCCGCTTTATTTTGTCACATCCGAATCAAGTAGTATATTGTGTTTTCAAGCCAAAAGATTCCATACAGATTTATGTTTGTCCAAAATAATTGGATTTTCTATTTTGGAGATTCCAATTCTCAAGGTCAGAATGACGAGGGATTCACGTGCCTCTGTCGCAGTTTCCGAGGATTATTTTATTTCCCCGAATGAAGTTACACTACAAGAAAAGGTTTTCCTGATAAATCTGCAACTTCACTATTTTTTTTCTTTGAATTTCGTATTCGAATGACTTTTCCAATGATAGGAAAAGTTGGCGTGAAGGGCCTTGTAGATGCCGGGGTTACGAAAATTCTCCGGATTTCCATCCACGACCGCTCTACCCTCGCCGGAAACTCTTCTCCATTCGAACACTGTTTAGCATTCCGGTGATAGATTTGCAGGGTGCTCATGTCCAAGCTACAAGAGCGCAGGTGACCGAAAAAGTTCCGGCCGCCAGCAAAATTAAATCAAAATTCGTGCCTATAAATCAACATTCGTCAATGGTTTTTTTTTTATTTAAAAGAGGACATATATATAAATTAGGAAATTGCATTAGCGTTCAACAAGATGTCAAGTTCAAATGGGTGACAGGCCACCCAATCATGCATAAGTAAGTTGTCACAAGCTTGTCGGCAAAGCCAATCCGCGACTCTATTTAGGAGTCTTGGAATACAAGAAATAGAACAACACGATAATAGAACTAAATCGAATCTAATCCCTATTACAAGGTGTTCTATATCCCAATCCAGAATGGCAAAAGAGTCGTTGACAAACGTAACTGCAATATGACAGTCGGACTCGATGGTAGTCATAATTGAGGCAAAATTTGAACCGATCAGGGCAATGGCCTTAGCCAGAGACGGAGGGAGGTGGTGGAATTACCCCCACTTAATTTTTTTTCTTTGATAAGTAGGTATATTTTTAGTATATGTTCCCATTAAAATTGAAATTTGACCCCATTAAAAAATTAATCAACATACAAATTAAACCAAACTTTACATAAATTCAAACATTCCTTATATAAAATTTAAATATTTTTTATATTGTTCCCACTCACCAAATTTTCTGGCTCCGCCCATGGCCTTAGCAATGTCCAATAACTCCTCATGGAGTGGAGACGATGCCCTCAAAATAGAAGTATGACCATGTAATAAATGGCCTTGATGATCATAGAGTACACCAAAGAAATCAAAAGGGTAGGGACAAATTTGTTCGAACTACTGTCGAAGACACTGGGCCTGAAGCCCGATCACCTGAAGGACATGGGCTGCGCCGATGGGCTTTACTTCCACGGCCACTACGTTCATGGAAACAGCAAAGCGTTTTTTTTTCTTCATTGGCTTTATTGTGATGGGATTCTTACGAGATATCGTAACTTTGCGAGACGGAATCCCATGTTAAGCAGGTTATAAATTTACTTAAAAAACATTAGTATAATAGTGGATTCCATTGTTTAAAATCTAGTCAGAATATGACTTGATTCTAACATCGGGTAGTTTTTATGCAAAAATTGAGACAGTGGTTGGATCAATGGTCAACATCTTTGCATAATCTCTCAGACTTTTTAGTTTAGAGGTCATTCTAGACCAGATTGTCCGATTTTTTATTAAATTTTTTTTTGAGTTTTTTTTAAATTAAAAATAAATAAAATTATGATTGTGATTGTAACGCCCCGTGATTTGACCGACTAGCTCCACTATACCAACACGAGTCTTTTCTGCGTGCACGCACCCTAAGAAACTTCCCAGGAGGTCACCCATCCTGATCTTACCCTCTGCCAAACTTGTAGTGATACTTTTAAAAGAATAAACTTTATTACAAAGATACATTTTTATGTATTTTTTGTTTAATAAAAAATATCTAATATGATCACTAGTCCAATTGGTCAATAAAAAGACAAAAAATTTGAATTATTTTTAAGTCTATTTTTAAAGAAAGTGTTGAATCAGAAATTTAAGGATATAAAAAATTATCATTAGAAATTATTTCAAATTAAAATGTTCAACAATATTAATTTTAAATATAAAAACGATAATTATGGTCTTTATGGCACCGACTTAAACTAATATTGTTGCATTTGATTGTTCCTCAGCTGATCTCGAACGACAAGTGTAAAAGCGTTCAGCACAGGGTCGTCGCGAAAAGGATGGGCCTCGGAATTTTGGTGGCCTCGGAACGGATCCCGTACTATATTGTACGTGAAGTCATCGCTCATGGAGGGAAAAAATATCACTCGAAGAATTATCACCCCTATAAATATTAATAAAAAAGTTTAGCTATCGTTTATAAGGAAAATTATTCGAGGAAATAGAACAAAATCGATAGATTTTAAGGTTATTCAGATTGCGTGCCAAATAAATTAATAATTGAAATTTCTTTTCAAATGATTCTAGAATCAATTTTGGTGTATCGGGTTTATTATAGGTTCTAATAATTTTGTTGGACGTAGGACCAAATCCGCAATTATTATTGTGCGAAATTGAGTTTAGGTCTATCAAACCCAATTCGTGGGCGGATTGTGCTGGTCAACAGAAGTTGATCAGTCCAAGTCCACGTGAGTTGCCACACGGACTACTAATTAAACTAATCGGTTGGCACCACATCAGCATGACGTGATGCTAACGCATTTTCTAACGTGTGTGCATGCGTCGATGCTGACGTAGTTGCCGTTAGAATTGATACCGCCATAGGGCAGCGTGACAAACTGCCACGTGGCAGACATGACACCCAGTCAGCGGTTGTATTTCTTTGTAAAAGAGAAAATTCGGCTGAATTAAAATGTAATTTTGTTACCAAAAATCCACTCTGAAGAAAAATTTCAGATTAGTTCCGAATTTTGATCATATTTTCAATTTATAAAATCTCGTGAAAATTAATTAGTTGTCCAATATGTGATCGTAATTCGACTGACACAAAGAGATGGTCGATCCGATCCTTGTACCTTACCCTTCTACATGTAAGTGCCTTTTAATTAATGAATTAATTTGTTAATTAATCAGATTTTTAACGTATAATTACTCGTTAGTTACGCATCAAATCAAACAGATTTCAATTATATGTAATTCCTAGAACCTATTTATTTAGGCGAACTTGTGTCTATTGACCCACCAATCTTGAAATTACTACAGAAGTGCACATCACCCACCAATCTTGAAATTACAAGTTCAACGCACAGACTTTCTTATTGCAGTGACAAGTTTAGCTCCTTTGAAAGGAAGTTTAACTTCAAAGTTGTATTAAATCTCATTGCAACATCTACAAGTTGCCACGACCTCCACAGAAGGAGAGGGCATCAAGTCCTCGACAGCAACAGCAAGCTGCTGGCCCGCGGCTGCGACGAACAAATTAACAACTTCATGAAACTCGTTTTCTACTTTTTCTGCGCATGAACTTGGCTGGTCCATCTTTATTTAATGCTCTTCAAACTACAATCTCATTTTGCTTACCGATGGAGGTCGATAGAATTATTAAACAATTTAATGTGTTCTAATTACAGCTATAATAGATATATTATGAGAGTAGCTCACAAAATAAGATACCAAACAAAAATAAAAATATCATTCTTTCTTGTAAAATCTTCACGGATTACTCTTGGCGCTCTATCATTTTTATTGGCTTGAACTTCATTCGACCACTGATTGGAGAGTTGGTTAACTTTTTTGTCCATGTATTATTGGGCAGGACCCTAACAAAATGAAAAATCAAATAGAAAATTTTGACAATGGATTAAGTGGATATGTCTAAAATATAATCTCCATCATGAGATTATTTCTAAACCATCAGATAGAAATTTTATCCTTAAAATCTTAATTTAACGGTTACTAATAGTTGATGGCATAATTGGTATTAAACAAATATGTATTTAATTATTGTATTCTTAATTATCTTTATTTTTCTTATATATTTGTTCATTTACCAATTACTTATAATGCCAACCTATTTCACTATCGTTTGCTTTTTTACGCCCCACCATTGTTTTGTGCTCTAGATTTTAAGTGATATAAATTTTAGCTCATTAGGGAGAGATAAAACTTAGAACCACAAAATAATAATGTATCAAATCAAATAATCAAAGTTTGACTTTGCCAAATAATAACAAACCTAACCTTTCTCCAACGACCATATTTATTCCGGGGCAAAACCGTGAGTAAATTTTCATGAAACACACCGATGCACATATCTTATATATATGTCCTTGAGATATACAACCACTCATCACAATGGCAGCCATTACTGATCAAATGGGAACGGAGTCTGTTACCGCCGGCGACCGCTTACAGAAAATGAGATCCTTTGACGAGTCCAAAGCCGGCGTCAAAGGCCTAGCTGACAAGGGCATCACCAAGCTCCCCAGTTTCTTCATCAAACCACCGGAACTTCTCGCCACCGGAGTCGACCATGATCAGTCTTCCGGGACCCAGTTCAGTATCCCCGTTATAGACCTCAGGGAACTGAAGTCCCGGCGGGATGAGGTGGCAGCCGAAATACGAAGAGCGGCCGGGGACGTTGGATTCTTCCAGGTGGTGAACCACGGGGTGGGGTCCGCGGACCGAATGCGGGAGGCGGCGCGTGGGTTCCACGAGTTGCCAGTGGAGGAGAAGCGAGGTTACTACTCGAGGGAGGGGACACGGAAGGTGAGGTTTCACAGTAACCACGACTTGTACGAGGCCAAGTTTGCAAATTGGAGGGACACTTTGACTTGTGAAATGGGACCTGAGCTTCTTGACCCCTTGGAGCTGCCTCTCGTTTGCAGGTTTGGGGCACTTAACAACAATATTTTAATTTCGTTTGACAAGCTAGATTGTTGTAATACTTTATATTTTCTGAATTGTAATAGGATTTCGTTAATCCTCTTAAAGTTTACATAATTAATTAGTTTGGTGGAGTTTTTGACGAGGTAGTTACTTCAAGAGGATTTTAGTGAAGTTGCAAGTGCAATTTTGTAAGGAATTTAACAATATGTTATTATTTTTTTTTTATCATTTTCGATAGATCTTATCTAATCAGCATTGGCTACATAGAGATTATTTTTAATCATTAAGGTAATACGATTTATTTCTGAATATTTTTTTATAGGTAAAATCTTTATTCACCCAATTGTAATTTTTTTTATCGGTAAAATTAATTACGTGGAATATTTGTTGTGCCTAAAAACAATGCAGGGAGGCGACGATGGAGTTCTCGAAGCAAGTTTACAAGCTGGGGACAACCTTGGCGGAGTTACTGTCTCTTGCTCTCGGTGTCAATCCCGACCATCTTAAGGAGCTGGACATTCTTGAAGGACAAATGCTTCTGAGCCACTACTCGCCGCCGTGCCCTGAGCCGGAATTGACCATGAGCACCACCCCACATTCCGACCCCGACTTCTTCACTGTTCTCCTCCAGGATGACGTGGGTGGCCTCCAAATTCTCCACGGCGATTCTTGGGTCGACGTTCCCCCTACTCCCGGAGCTCTCGTTGTCAACATCGGCGACCTATTACAGGTAACTTGTGTTATCCTCCACTGAAATTAGTTGTTACTCTTAAATAAAGAAGTTGCAAATAAATTTCGGGTTGATCCATCCCACTTTGTTAGTGTTAGGGTTTGCTTTAAATCTGTAGGGCCTGTTGTATAAGATATTGAGTTTGTTTCTTACAAATATGGGTATGTATAGGAGGAGTTCATTTACTTTGACATTGACTGCTTTAATATATAGACATAAATTTAGTTTCAAGGAAAACCTCACTTACGACTTATGGTCATGTATTTGTAAGTTCTCATTTTTGCTGTCTTTCGATACTAATTGTTACAGACATTCTAAACATCCAATGTCATGCAAATTGCAGCTCATATCCAATGACAAGTTCATTAGCGTGAAGCACAGGGTACTTGCAAAAAGGACCGGACCAAGAATATCGGTGGCTTGCTTTTTCACCCCAAATTTTTACCCATCGAAGAGGCTGTACGGGCCAATCAAGGAGCTAATATCAGAAGACAATCCCGCCATTTACCGCGAAACCTTGGTGAAGGATTTCCTTCTCCATTTTTATAGTAAAGGGCTTAATATAAGTAACTCTGCACTTGATCATTTCAAGCTAAACAGCAACAGTCCCACCGATTAACAAGATCCAATCAGAAAGGTGAATGTTAATTAGTATGAACAAATAGTAGCAAATGATAATATACTTACGAAGCTGAATTTTCCATTAAATAAAGATGATGTGTAATTCGGGGAGTTGAGAGATCAACTCTTGGTCATTACTATCCGAAACTAAGTTTGTAATATCTAATAAAGTAATAGAGTGGAATAAGATTAATTTAATTGCCCGAAGTTAATTGCTAATGATCAGGTTGCTCCTAAGCCCGGACCTTATTGGAAAAAAGTTGTGGAATCTTAATGACTTTCCCAAAGTTAAGACTTTCTTGTCGAAAGCTGGAGATGTATCATATGATCTAGTTGTAGCATACACCTGTATTTTAAAATTGAGTTTTCTTTTACTAAATTTTGGTAAAAATAGAATCTCGGAGATTGGACTCGAATCAACTTTTATGTCTTCAAATTTTCAATCAATATGCATCGTCTCGGGATTCCTTAACGAACACATGAACATCCCTAAATTTCTTCACTCGAAATAAGACTCCATACTCAATTGGTGTTCCCATAATGTACGGACATATCAAAGAGTTGCTCTCGGAAGAAAACCCTCGGTTGTACAGGAAAACAAACATGCAATATTATGTCTCCCACATCTACTCCAAAGGCCTCGACGGGGAAATGGTTTGGGACATTTTAGGCTGTCGAGATGAAACAGACTGAACAATTATTATGATCAAGAACTAACTTGTAATAGTACTACATGTTAAGGGATCGTTTTGTAATTCTAGTGTGACCGTCACAAGTCACAACGCTATACTACAGGCAGCCGTAATATAGTTTCTATTTGTTATCTCATCATGTCAATGGTCAATAGCTACTTCAAAAGATTTGGGACAATATTTGATCGGTTTTAAAAAAATTACGTATTTCCTTAGAACATGTTTGAAAACATAAAAAATGAAGGGAAATGAATTCCTTCCCTGAGTTTTAAAAAATTGAGTGTGTTTGGAATCATTTTTGATAAGGAAAGTAATTCTTTTTCTCTCTTAAGCTCTTGATTTTGATTCCTGCCAAAAGAGGTCAGAATTGCTGGGACCAAAATAGAATTGTGCATAAAATACCAATTTTAACCCTAGCAAAAAGTGAAAATTATCAACCTTTTCTCCCTATTCTCTCTCGACAATCTCCTTTCTAACACAATTTTGGCTCTCTCCATTTATCCCTAACTCCAAATTTCTCTCGATGGCGAAATGAAGTTGACCTCGAACGACATGGAGTTCACCTTCGACGACTCACTATTGACGGCTCACCTCTGACGACTCTCAGATATAACTCTTCAAGAACTCCCCTTTTATTTTTGGGTTTGATCTTGAGGCAAAAAGGAATTGTTGTTAATGGTAGTCTCTGAGCTCAGACTTGTAGTTTCCATGGTCTTTCATCGATTACTCCATCTAAGTATTCGTTTGGAAGAGTTTTAGGTCTGCAATAGCTTTGGGTCTTTGAGCTTAGATTTGTAGTTTCCATGGTCTATCATCGACTACTCCATTTGGGTATCCATTTGAAAGAGTTTTAGGTTTGCAATGGCTTTGGGTGTTAATGGCGGAGAAGTGGGTATTTAATTTCACAATTAACTAGGTACAACTTAGTTTTCTCTTGGAACTAAGAAAGGGGAAGGAGCACTGAGGAGGAAGAGAAGAGAGAGCAAAGGAGCAAGTCATATTGGTTTCTGGGGTAGGTTTGTTAATTGGGTTTTAGTAGTTACGTAAAACTCTGGAATTTGGTCTGGTTTAGTTACTTCCTCTTTTTTATGGTTAATTTGGAATCTTAGATTCTTTCCCTTTAGATTACCCATAATCTTCAGTAATTCTGGTAACACCTTAGCCAGTGCTTGATATTGTTAGTTGATAAGGGCACCTTTTGTTTTTGAATGATTTTTTGCACTCATAGTATGTATATTTCTCTTTTCAGTATTGGCCATTGGAAGTGATAGTTTTGGATATGGGGAGGGCTGATTGTTTGAAGGGAAACATAACCTGTTAGATTGGATGATGTGTCTCTCGTGGATAAGCAACATTTTCTTGGCCAAGTTCTTTAGCTTGCAAAATTCTGTTCAAGTGGTCTAAAGGAACATTGTTTGATCTCATTTTTCAAGCTGGATGAATTTTCTCTTATCAAATGGACGGCTTGATATCAGTCTAGATTTGGTTATTTCTTCCATATTTTACTATCTAGTACCATTAGGTATTTTGTCGGAGAGTATACTTGGTATTAAAGCATTCCAAATGAGCGGCTTCATACTAGGCTTTTGAAGTTTTGCTATTTTTCTTGCTGAAAGACTCTTCATGATTTGCCACTTATGTTGTTGTTCTTTGATTACTTAAAATGTTGCATATACACGCTGCAAGAAAAACGATGATAAAGTAGATGATTAATATATAAAGAAAGGTCTTTTGTCTTTTGATTATAAATCTTAATGTTTGTGCTTGTTACTTCTAGTATTCATTCAGGTTAATGATATAAATAAAATTTTCAAAATTTTATTTATATCACATATCTTCTTGTACTATGATTGAAGTTAACCAGATATCGTGATCAAGTTACTTCCTGTGAGACGTGCTTTGTTAGAGACATCTTTATGTAGATGATATTTTGTTTAATTTGTATGTTTTCGCAGTTCTGCTTAAGGAGGATGGATAGATTTTTTTCTATTATTATTATGTTAGTTCGGCAATTGTTTCTCTGTTTATCGTGTGTTAATACTTGGACATGAGGTGGAAGGTTCGAGCTCCGTAAGCCCCTACCAAGAACCGGAATTGTGGAAACAATTTAATCCACAATTTCTAAAAAAAAAAAAAATACTTGGGCATGATGCTGTATGGTTCCCGGTCTAATTAAACTTTGTTGGGCCTGAGTTCATGTTCAGCTTGATTTCTGTTACCCATTAAGAACAACCAATCGTCTCGGTCCAATCCCATCAATATAAAATTATAACCAAAACAACAAACGACAGCTTCGATAATATCTGATAAAACCAAGAGGCCCAGAAACTACCACCGGTCACTCCCTCCCGAACGCGACCATCCACCCATGGACGACAGGGAAACCGAAGTGAGGGCGTTCGACGAATCCAAAGCCGGCGTCAAGGGCCTGGTCGACGCCGGCGTCACCAAACTCCCCCGGATATTCATCCACGACCCGACCCGAACCACCACCCAAAACCCACCCGATCCTAACCTCAGAATCCCTCTCATCGACCTGGAGGGCCCCACCACGTCCATCTTAGTTGACCAAGTCCGCGGGGCGTGCGAGGAGTGGGGGTTCTTTCAGGTCGTGAACCACGGAATCCCGCCGGAGTTGCTCCGGGAGGTGATCGCCGGGATAAGGGGGTTCCACGAGCAGGAGTTGGAGGTCAAGAGGGAATACTTCTCGAGGGACTATAATAGGAAGGTCCTCTTCCATACGAATTATGATCTTTACCGTTCTAAAGCAGCTTGTTGGAGGGATACTTTGACTCTTATCATGTCCCCTCATCCTCCTCCACCTCATCTTTTGCCTCATCTCTGTAGGTAATCCCGATCAACCCGCTCTGATATCATATTAGAATGGAATTTTCGATATATAACCGAAAATCTTAAACTTTTAAATAATGTGTTAGTTATAATGAAATTTATTTTACAATTCTTTTATAAGTAGAATTGTATCTATCAACAACAACAAAAATACACAGCTAACAATATTAGCAAGTAGTTACACTTGTTATGATTACATCGTCTATGAATGAAATTTCAGTACAATACTTAGGATCTTGGTCTAAACCCGAATCATTAGAATGCAGGGACGTGATGATCCGGTACACGGATGAAATCATGAAGCTTGGAATCAGGATCTTTGAGTTGTTGTCTCAAGCTTTGGGTCTAAACCCGAATCACCTCAAGGAAATGGGTTGCGCTGAAGGCATCTTTGCGCCGTGCCATTACTACCCGCCTTGCCCTGAACCTGAGTTGACGATGGGGCTAGCTCCCCACGCGGATGTTAGCTTCATTACTCTTCTCCTTCAGGACCAGATTGGTGGCCTACAGGTACTCTACGACGAGCGGTGGATCGATGTGGAGCCAATTCTGGGGGCTCTGGTGTGCAACGTTGGCGATCTGTTGAAGGTAAGATGATCCAACCTTTACTTGATCAACTAGTTCGTTTGAGATTTTCCGGTTGGTTAATCGACATTGTGTTCTTGATGTGTGTGCTCAGCTTTTGTCAAATGACAAGTTCGTAAGCGCCTACCACAGAGTAGTAAACAAGACAGAAGGACCAAGGATCTCAGTTCCGTACCTTTTCAGGTCACATCTGGACCCTGAGAACAGCTCGAGACTATACGGTCCGATCAAGGAGCTGTTGTCTGTGGAGAACTTCCCGCGTTATCGGGAGATCACGGTGAAAGAAATTCTCAGTCAGAAGTACTCTACAAGTAATGAGGCTGTCAACAAGTTGGAGAAGTTCAAACTGTGAGATCCTGGAGACCTTGGGATCTGTCAGGAAGTCCACTCTGCATTTGGTACAGAACTATTAATCCACGAAAAAACTGATAATTTGCTCTTGTATTATCCACCATGCCTCTTGTTTGAACAATATTTTTTCTGAGAAATTGTTTAAACAATCTAACCAATGTAATTTGTTTGCTATCTTAGCTACAATGCACATGTTAACCTGAAAAAAAAAAAAAATTCCAATGCTACTCGTTCATTTGCAGCTTGATTTCTATCCCAAATACGCAATTATGCGGGTTATAAGCTGGAAAAAAGTTTTTCTTTGCTCACTAGTGCATTCAAGCTACCTTGGAAGTTAAGGGACTTCGAATTTAGGAAGTTCCACAAATGTAAGAATATTATTGGGAAGTCTTGTCAAATAGGATAAGATAGTATTCGATTTTTAATACTAAAATTTAGAAAAAGACTACCTTATTTTTTGAAACCATAAAAATAAATCACTCCAAGTAATCATTATGACATGACTACAAAAAAATTAATAATAAATTTGTTACTAAAAACATAATTTATTGATGACTACACTAGGCTTGGATAAAAAAAATCTACGTGAGAGTCCACATTAACTGCTAAACAGAGAAATTCAACAAAAAAAATTTTGAATTGAACGGAAAGACACAATTGATAATAATTGAACAAAATTAGACTTATTTTGTCTTTTCTAAACCACAAAGTCTCGAATGAATATCTGTAAAACAGGACTTTTCCCTTGTTTGTATTCACCGAGTGTGATGGTTATTGGGGCTAACGCTTACCAATTGTCCAATGCAAACAAAAAGATTGAAGAAAGTTGTCTGCAACGATCACCACAAATGTGAGGCATTTTCGTCCTCCCAAAGTGTTGATCTTATCTAATTCCATTTTCCTTGTCTCCATTTATAACTTGCCACCCTTCTGCCCAATCCTCCTCTGTTACGAGTTTCTGTAATACGGGAAACTATAACTTACCAAACTCTTCTCCTAGGAAATGACAATCACAAGCCAACCTCATGGAGCTGAAAACGGATCATATGATCGAGCCAGTGAGCTCAAAGCTTTCGACGAGACTAAAGCGGGGGTCAAGGGAGTTGAAAAATAGTCGTCGTGACCTTTTCCATTGGCTGTCGCACAGCTTA
>SOPF01026581.1:0-11344 GCA_012979155.1 Hypericum perforatum | reverse complement strand
CTACACACGAATGCGCCAACTTGACAGAAGTCTACACCATCTCAACAGGAGTTGTAGACTCCGGGATAACGAAGATCCCACGTATGTTCATCCAGGAGCAACCCAATTACTCGATTCCTCTAGACACCAACTTGACCAACCCTCCTGTTATCGACCTCCAAGGTTTTGACACGGACCAAGCTCGACGAGCAAAGATTGTCGACGAAATGCGAAGCGCCAGCGATGAATGGGGCTTCTTCCAAGTGATCAATCACGGAATTCCAGTGACCCTCATGGAGGAAATGCTGAGTGGTATACGCAGTTTCCATGAACAAGACGTGGAGGTGAAGAAAGAGTTTCACTCTCGAGATTTCTCGAGGAAGGTGCTCTTCAATTCCAACTTCGACTTGTACGTAGCTCCTGCGGCTAGCTGGAGGGACACTTTGACTTGCGTGATGGCTCCTGTTCCTCCTCACCCTAACGAGCTGCCTTCTATTTGCAGGTTCGCCGAATTTTATGTCGCAACACTAATTAACACATATTTAATTTTATATGTCTATCATGTCAAATTATTTATTATTTAATTTTATTCACATGACATATATTTTTTTAATTTGCTTATTTGATTTTTAGTGTCTCAACTATTTCACTCCGGATACTATCTTTGGGTTGGCCAAGGCGGTGGGTCGGCTGATCCGGTTGGATACAGACGCCCTCGACAGGGTGAATGGCGTTTAGGTGCAGGTATTGGTGGAGCTTGAACCCGCCAAGGCCCAACCCTCGCACGTCAGTTTGGTGCTAGACTATGGGGAGGTCGAGGTGGCGATACAGTACCAGGACACACTCCCCCGTCTACTCCTTCTGCAAGGAGCGGGGACATATTCGTAGCACCTGCAAACACTTGGCTTTGTCAAAAGCGAAGCAGCCTGAGACGAGCATCGTTGCAGCAGAGACACATGTTCAGATAGAGGCAACCCGTCAGGTTGTACAGCCCCCGAAGGGGCAAGCTTGGCAGCCCACTGGTCGTGTGATCTTCGTTAGTCCAAATCACACGGCCTCCTTCCCCCCAGCAGTTGCAGTTACTTCTGCTCCACTATCGACGGGGAAAACTGTTGCCATGTTAGAGGAGGTTGAGGAGCAGGATTGGACTGCTGAGGGAGAGATAGTAGTGGTCGATGCTCGGGCAGAGACCAGGACTCCTGCTAGGATCCGATCGGAGACTTTGACACATGAGTCATCCCAAGGGCTTATTGCAGATATTGGTAGCTTGGGCGACACATAGACAGGGATAAAGTATGAGACCCCAGAGCGGGTTATGGTTTTGGGGACAAAGGATCTCGAGCAGAGTTCGGTAGACAGACAGATTGATTCTGAGTCCGGGATGGAGATCAGCTCCGGGTGTAGGTTCAGACTTTAGGTCCATTAGTTTAAGACACGGTACAGGTTGGGGCTGAGCAGGTTGGTCTCAAGGAGGGCTTTACGCCCATGCTCTACATGATCCACACGTAGGTGATACAGGTAGATGACACATCTGAGACCAGTCAGCAGATGGCATTGACGATAGGTGGCTAGACTTGGGCAGACTCAGCTGAGAAGAGTTCTAAGGAGGTGTAGATTCTGCCACCATGCACGAAGAGATAATGCATATGCTTATAGGGCACGACCTTGATAAATCAGCCCCCGCGGGGCCAATGAATATCCTTTACTATATTTGGGGTATCGGGTCCGCGTATACCCATACGCAATTTTGGGAGCACTGCTTACGCTACAGGCCATCTTGGTGGCTATTGCAGAGCCGATGGTATCAGTTGACTCTATCAATGAGCAGTTCTAGACATCTTTGGGTTATCGGCTAGTTGGAATTACAGAAAGAGGGGCGGAGACCCCAAACCTATGGATACTTACTAGCCATCCGACCTCCCTAACAATCGAGATTATCCTCTACACTTCACATGTTGTGGTATGTTGTACTTCTTGTCGTCAGAGCAGTATTTTGCTTGGATTTGTCTATGCCCATGTTCGCTACTACAAGCTTCATGCTCTCTGGGGCGATTGCATGACGATGTCGCCATGACCATTGTTGTTGATTAGGGACTTCAACGTTGTCATAGAGGCTCATGAGGATCAGTCGCTCTCTGCCCATCGCCTAGTCCTGTATTGACTTCCAAGCATACATTAGCTATGGACTGATGGACATTCTGTTGATAGGTGCATAGTATACTTTCTCTAATGGGAGGGCATTGAGTCATATAGAGTCTCGAATAGAAAAAACTTTTGCAGCAGTCCCCAATAGACGCTAGGTACCCATCGGTCGCTAGGGTAGGAAAACTGATTCTTTTCGCCACATTTCAACATTTTGCCATCTATTAAATAAAAATGTTAGATTCTAGAAACATGTTTAAGACCTATTTACACGGTTTGTCCCAATAATTTTTTTGTAAAATGCTTTTTAATTTTTTTTTACAAAAATGATTTTTTGTAAAATGTTTAATTTTATTTTATTATTTTTTACCATTTATTTGAATAAAGTTTTTAAATTTTTTATATGTATATCCAATAATTCTATTTATATGATTTTGATAAGTCAAAAAATTTATGTGGCTAAGAATTATTTCAAAATTCTATAAATAGAGATCATTCTCATTTTATTTTTCTTTATCTCCCCTCTCATTTTTCTATTATCATCTCTAGTATATTTTCTAAATTATTATCATAAACAAGAATTTGATTAGACAATGATTAGATTCTAATCATGAATTTGATCCACAAGTTTATTGACAATTTAACCAAAATCTTTCTGCAATACAAGATTTCTTTCTATTTTGCAAAAAATATGTTAGCACGTCAAAGACCTTAGGAACAGATCAAGAGTGGTCACCCCAAAACTGATTAGATGAAAGGGAGAAAATGTGCAAAATGAAAAAGTTGTAGATTTAGATCTTATCTTTATGTAGCTTTATAATCATGTCGATCATATACTTAAGTATTAAGTTATGAATTTTTTTACCAAAATTAATTTAGCAGATCCAAGTATTAATTTTCCGTTCTACCACTTCCAAAATTTACCAAATATTCAACGATACTTTATCCAAAATTTATTAAATACATAACTACACTTTGTCCAAAATTTATTAACATAAATTTGTTTAGTTGAAAATCAAAATTTGATTGACACAAAATAAAATTTTGATAAACTCAATTTAGTCCATTCTCAAAATTAATTTTAAAATAAAAAATAATGGGGATGCAATAGGTCTTATGAGTGGTCTGCAAAGAGGTAGATTTCCATAGCCTGATGGGACAAAAACCCCAGGTGAAAGTAGAAGAAAGCAGAGGAGGCACCATGTTTGTGTTAGCCAGGCAATCATGAGATTTTTCATATCAATATATGCTTAAGAACTTTACTAGCAATAATATATGAGTATTCACTGATCGGACGGCTGGATCCATCCGCATGAATAGAATCACTGGCCAATGGTAGGGAGATAAAATTAATGGCTTAGCTTGTTACGAAAGATAGTTCAACTAATCAAGAATAATGAGTGTCACTTGCTTATAAGCGTAGTTAAAATATAAATTCTCGTGATTTCATTGACTATTGACTGACTCTACAAATCAATGCAAATCTTTTATATCATATTTTGTACTCTCTGGCATATCATGAAAAACTTTTCAGAAAGCCATCTATTTTGATGTTACTTTCATTCATGCGTATTTTAACCTTGAAAATTTGTAGCATGTACAGTGATGTTCATTGATTTTTGAATAATACCAATCAAAATTTTTAACAATTTCATGCAGTATATATAAGGTATCAAACTTTTTTCACGTCGTGAATGAATTTAGAATATAAGATAATGATATATCAAAGAACAAAATTACGTGATATTAAAACATACTTTTGACAAAAATTGCTAGAGAATAACCTATTTTAAAAAAAAATTTAACATAAGTATTATATGATTTCACGCTTTTATAATGGGACACTTTATGATTTCAAATTGGTAATTTGGTCCCCGTAGTTTGCAAAATATTTCTCGGGTAAATCTAGGATAGTTGCCCGCTCTAAGTACTCGTCACTGATATTTGACGAGGCCGCCGAACTCTTGACCCACGTAAGCTCTATCATCCGACCTCCTCTGCTTCTCCACTTTTGCCAACCCCTTTTTTTGTTTTTCTACTTTCCTCCATTCCAAACCTTGTGCTTCCTTCCCGACCTCTCTAAACTAGACCCTTTCTATTGTTAGGGGAGTGAAAATTTAAATTCTACCCCTCGTTTAGGTGCACTAAGCAGGAGCGTGGCATTCCTAAGTTTTGCATTCCTGAATTTTTGGTGATAGAGCTGGGCTGGATCAGGGGTTTGGTGACCTATTCGAATATTGTTGGCCAGTACTTGGAGCGACCAACTACTCTCGCTTACAAAATAGTACTGCTGTTCAAGATTAATTATGAAAATAACACTCCAAAAAATTTATTGCGAAATTAGTGTCCACGTGGAACACCCGAGAATTTTTTTCGTGACTTGGACCAAGACAAGTAAAATTCTCCCTGACTACCACGTCATGGGAGAAATTTTTGCGACCAAGTCATGGAAAAAAATTCGTGAGTGACCAAGTCACGAATTTTTTTCCCTGACTTAATTTTTAATTTTTTTGAAAAAACTCAAAATGAGAGATTATGTGAAAATCTGTGAACAACAATATCTTGGTGTTCGAGTATTCGAATTGAGCAATATCTTGGCGATTCAACAAAGTTTAGACCGTAAAATGCCTTAGTTTTGGAAAAAATCAAGTTTGTAAGATCAAACAATATTTGCAAAAAATAATTTTATTATAATTTAACTTATTTTTCAATGTGATTGTTTGGGTTATATCTTGAATTTACGAATATAATAGGGTCATGAATTAATTTTTGTTTAAATAATTTACTATCTTTGTAAAATACTGGTGAACTTAGGTCATCAAATTAGGGCATAGAAAATTGTTGAATTCAGATTTAGTTGAAATTTTGTATGCATAATTCTCAAAATAAAAACCGTGGAAAACAATTTAGAAAATGTTACATGAGTGACTTAGTCACAAAATATTTTTCCTTGATTTGGTAGTAGTGAATAATTTTTTCGTGATTTGGTATTGGTGTCTTACGTGGACATCAGTTAAGTAATTAATTTTTTGGACTATTTTCATAATTTATTATTAACAATAATAATATTTTAAAAGAAACCCTATTATTAATAGGAAGTAGATGTTTGGTTAAAATCTTTATTGTTGTCGTGATTTATGTGTTTTCCGGTTCTAACCAATGGCGAGTCCGCAGCTTAATTTTGACTTGTGATATGGCTAGGAGATATCAATCGAAAATTTTACGATGATTCCTCAAGTTTATGTTTATGATATAGATTACATAAGGTTAAATTAATTATCTCAGTATTATTATTTTTACAATGTTATTATTTTAATATAATTTAATCATCGTAAAATTATTATTTAACGCTTATTATTTCGATTCTCGAAATTAGATATAAAATTTTGATTTGAATACGTATAAGTGTAGTCTAATGAGTAAATTTATGAGAGATGAGATGAGACAGATGGAAAAATAGCTACCGCATTTAGGCATATAGGAAATTTATGGAACAAAAATATGTGAAAAGTAAGTGTCGATACGGTTGAAGTGAGCTTGGAGGAAACGCCAAGAGCATTAAGAGCTCGCCAATCATTGGCGGAGAGAGCGAAGGCAGAACCGGTCGTCCTAAACAGGTTGAATTCTCTCCAACGTTCAACTTCGGATGCCAATTCGTTTCAAGGCCACCGCCGTCTCCAACCCCTCTAACCCTACACCACATCTTCATTACAAGATGTGAATCTTGTAATACCAAGTTTGTGTTTAATGCTTTGCGTTGTTTTATGGGATGGCAAGCTTTATATATACTACATAAATAAAGCACATACGAAAAGAGTCCTGACCCAAAAGGCTCCGGGAACAATCAAATCTGCCGGTTTTCACATTAAAAAGTAAGTCTTACGGAGGAGTCGGAAAGACTAATCAATGGCTATTATCCATGTCATCTTTCGGACTTCACATGGTTCAACTATATCGATAAAGAGGAGCTGAGATCTCTTAATAAGGCAAGGTCCAAGAGGGACCATTGATAAAATCTGTTGTAAATTTATTGAAAGCTTTCGACGAGCTCGTCAAAAATAAATTGACAAGTTAATGCAATTTTGACAAATAATTTGTTAACATTACTCCTCATCTAAAATATTTCTGTTATCATAAAATAGTAATCCAATGAGTTTGATGTAACAAAGGTAAATATAACTTATTGGTGACATAGTTGTCACTTATTATGACAATTATAAGGCTATTACAAATTGCCAAATTTATTATAGTACTTGACTCTACAAATTCTTATCTATTTTTGTTGGACTGAGACTTGGATCCTTGATAAGTTGTTGATGTAGGTTTAGGAAGTTCTCCGCAGTTAAAACTCTTCGCAATCGCAAAGATAATTCCAGTGAACGGAAGAAATATCATTCTCAACAGCATCTGCAACCAATTACTTCTTCCTGCACTAAAATGGTGCATCCATCCTATCATAAATGCATAGGCCACCATGAGAGAAACACGCCACCTCCTCTCGCGGACATACTCACGTAGGACTCTATCCATATCATTTGCCATGAGCTTGTTCCCATTCTCCAAGTAAGAATTTCCAATGTGCCGTCCTAGTACAACGGCATCTTCTAAAGCAAAACCAGCCCCTTGCGCTGTGTCGGGGGTCATTGGGTGCATGGAATCTCCCGCTACTGTGATTGCACCTTTGCTAAGGTTCCCAAATGCTATAGCCCATGGGTAACGGAACATGAGTGGGGACCATGACAACGAAGATGGATCTGCAAGCTCCACCGCCTCCTTGTAGACCGAAGGCAAATTTAATATGTATTTTTCCAAGATTTGCTTCTTGATTTTCTCGGGGTCTGTTATGGGTTTATCGCCTGAAATAAGAAAAAAATGTGGATGTGTGAATTTTAAGGAAATATGTTGATAAACAAACTCAATCACTTGCCCGAAACAAAACTCATCAAACAACAATGTACGACGTAATCATCACACTCTCATAACATGTCATAACATGTTAAAATGGAATGTGTAAGAACAAGCTTTTTTTAATAAGTATTTATTTGTTTAGTTACCTGCCAGAGAAGTTGGGATGTCTAAGAACCAATACAACTCATTTTGACTAACGCAGCAAAGACCAGTACGTTGGTCAAGTATCTAGTTCTTCTTTACATCAACGTATTCCATAGTTTTTCTTTCGTGGAATATATTATACTTTTTTAAAAAAAATATTAATATGGCAATGTTAACGTGTCATAAAAAAAGTGGATACAAATTTTAATTTTCCAAAAACAACGAACCATATAATCATCAGAATCTAGTAACATTTCATTTGTTTTTATTCACTTACCTGCCGGAGAAGATCGGATTTCTAAGAACCAATACAACTCTTTTTTACTAACGTTAGAAAGACCAGCTCTGGTGTACTTGTCAATATATTGACGAACTTCATGGTCCAGCAGATGGCCTTTCGGGTAGGAAGTCATCCCACGGATCCCTTCTCGGCCTGAACGGACTGGAGCTGATAGATCCAACCATTTTGCCACAACCGAGTTCACACCGTCGCAACCAATTAGCACCTGTCGTTCTCCAATCCCCAAAATATCACCATAAAATCATAAATATGTGTAGAACAATAAGCCCTTTCGATACAAAGAGAAGAGTACAAAAGGTTTTTTTATTTATTTGAAAGGTTGAAATTTATTATTTGCCAAATTTACGTAACACGTATGCAATCCGAATATAAATTTCCCTAAAAATGTGGTACCAAATATTTAGCTTCGCCAAAACTTTACGTGACAAAACGAGTGACAAAAAGAGAGCATGATACCTTTGATTTGATTATGGCTCCATCCTCCAAGCATACGGTAACGACGTGGCCGCCTTCGTTTAGTTCAACTTGAGAGATGGAAGTGATCTTCGAGGAGAACCGGATCCAATCCGCCGGCAACTCGTCCGCCATCGCTTTAAGTAGCGCCCAACGAGGCACTACCCTAGTCGCCAAATCGTCGGCCGTACTAATTTTGACAAAAAATAAATTTAATTCTGAGATAATTTTGCATTAAATATAAAGCGGAAACCAACCAAACTTATTGTGTTTACAATAACCCACTAGTTACAGCAGGAATCAATTATTTTTATATAGTATAATTCATGCGGTTAGAGACGGCAATATTTGGAGCTCACCTGCTGGAATCATGGTGAGATATATTTGTCACTTCTCCACTGCCAAGATCGTGAATACGAGACCTAGAAAATAAAAAATAAAAAGAAAATAAAACTATTAACGGCCTGTTTAGAATTAACTTTATAAACGAAACTACAAATGAAATGTTTGGAGTCTGTATTTTATACTATTCATTAGGAAATGTGTAATATTCGAAGTACTAGAACGATGATACTTATAAAAGCATGTATACTTAACCCGTTTCTCATCTCATGCAAATTCAACAATTCCGGATCGATCTTTGAAAACTGGTTTAAATATTCGATCAAAACATTATTTTGTAATAAAAATTCATTTTACAAAAAAAGTAAAATAAAAAATCGGCCCACAAAATATATGCCTATTTGTTGTGGTGTCACAAATACCAAAGGGCGGTTAGAGCGTAGAGATGTAAAACCTACATATAGACCATATAAACCGAAATGAACGTGGAGGAAAGGATTTTATGATGATGGGTAGGTTTTTAATAATCCAAATTGTATATATGAGGAATTAAACTTAGGTATCTATCAATATTTTTCTGCACTTTTTACCATTGGACAAAATATAGTTTGGAAATATTCTACACGCATACCAAAGGCAATGCTAGAGACGAACATACTTTTCGATAGCATCATAAGCTGAAGTGAGCTTGGAGGAAACGCCAAGAGCATTAAGAGCACGCCAACCATTGGTAGCGAGGCCAATGGCAGAACCGGTCGTCCTAAATTCTTGAGATCTCTCTAATACCAAACTTGGGATACCAACTCGCTTCAAGGCCACCGCTGTCGCCAACCCCGCTATACCTGCCCCAATAATCACCACTTCCTCGTTCCAAATTTCCATCTCTGACTCCCTTCTTCGGTGTGTGCGTGTGTATATCTTCTTTTTGTGTGTCTTGTAATACCAAGTTTGTGTGTTGGTGCTGTGCGTTTTTTTATGGGATGGAAAGCTTTATATTTGTAATGTGCAAGCGAAGAGACAATCTTGACCCGCAAGGCCCCGAGAGCAAATCTGAATTTCATAATTACTTACATATGAATTTCTTAGTTTTATGTAAATTCATGAAAAACAACGTCAGATAAAGACGTAATGAACCATAATTTCATAATTACTTACATCTGAATTTCTTAGCTCGTCAATTATGTGCCAATCATGTGCTCTGTGAACAGATTATTGTTTACATATATTGCCGACAAAAGTTGGTACACAGATTTTGGATTCACTAAAAAAAAATGTAATTCAAATCTTAGAATATAAAATTATGAATAAAAATATTTCATAAATATAAACTAAGATTTCATGGGTTCAATTTTTGATATTGTATCTATACGGATTTACCTTTAAAAAAAACTATGAATGTCATAGAGTTACGCTAACGGTCCAATGAAGGAGGTGAGGCTGGTGAAAGAAGAGTTAAAGAAGTGGAGACTTTTGTCTACTTTGTGTTTTGTCAATGGATGATACAATGAAGAGTTGCAATTGGACAAGCATTTAATTAATGCTTAAAGGAGAAAGATATCAATTGGATCTGAAAATGAAGTCCCGTGGAAGAATTAGCTTTGACCTAGGGTGATATAATTCAAAAGGATCGAGATGTTACAGTACAGGCGACCTTAAAATGATGTGAATTCATGAAAAACGACGTCAGATAAAGACGTAATGAACCATAAATTCAATAATTACTTGCATCTGAATTTCTTAGCTCGTCAATTATGTGCCAATCATGTGCCTGTGAACAGATTATTGTTTACATATATTGCCGACGAAAGTTGGTACACTGATTTTGGATTCATTAAAAAAAATGAAATTCAAATCTTAGAATATAAAATTATTACTAAAAATATTTCATAAATATAAACTAAGATTTCATGGGCTCAATTTTTGATATTGTATCTATACGGATTTACCTTTCACAAAAAGAAAACTATGAATGTCATAGAGTCACGCTAACGGTCCAATGAAGGAGGTGAGGATGCTGAAAGAAGAGTTGAAAAGGTGGAGACTTTTGTCTACTTTGTGTTTTGTCAATGGATGATACAATGAACAGTTGTAAAGATCAAATTGGACAAGCATTTAATTAATGCTTAGGTGAGAAAGGTATCAATTGGATCTGCAAATGAAGTCCTGTGGAAAAATTAGCTTTGACCTAGGGTAATATAATTCAAAAGGATCCAGATGATACAGTACAAGCGACCTAATGTAAATTCATGAAAATAATTTCATAATTATTTACATCTGAATTTCTTAGCTCGTCAATTATGTGCCAATCATGTGCCTGTGAACAGATTATTGTTTACATATATTGCACCATATTAGTTCCATCAACTTGCAATTTCAAAAAATTATTGTTTACAATTCGTCGAACCATTTTCTTATTTGTAAATTAGAACAAATAAGGGCATGAAACTTATTTTCGGCCCATGCCCTCCTTAAATACCATGTTTATTCGTGATTGTCCCGTTTCGGGAAGAAGACAAAAACGGAAAATTAAAAATGAAATCGAAGAGCAGTGCGATAACTAGGTCGACTGGTCGACTGTCCGGTTAGACAAAAAAAATCTTCTATTTTCTTTATACAATCTTAGTGACTGATTGCAAAAAATTATACAAATGGAAGTTGTCTTTTCATTAAAATTAAAATCCTATGTTTTCGCACTGCATAATCTCATATTATTTCTTTTATGGGCCAAACGCCTTACAACTCAACATCACAAATCTGTTGCAATTAGTAAGAGTTACATGGTCCATATTATCGCTTGTGTACAAATATTTATTTTTCAAAACAATATTTTTTTTATTATGGACCAAACAATCTAAACTCCCAAAATTATAGCCAATATGTTATATGTGGATAAGAGAAATTAATATTTATTTGGTTATCTAATTGGACTTCGTATTATTGTACGTAGAGTCATCGCTAATGTAGGAAAAAAAATATCACTCGAAGAATTATCACTCGTGTAAATATTAATAAAAAATGTTTAGCTATCGTTTATATGGAAAATTATTCGAGGAGATAGAACAAAAGTAATCTCAC